>APFE030438309.1:150384-253888 GCA_000404065.3 Pinus taeda
TTATTCATTCTTTCTGCAACTCCATTTTGTTGAGGTGTATATGGAGTAGTCTTCTGTCATGCTATACCACACTTCTTACAGAATTCTTCAAATTCCTTGCTGCAGAACTCTCCACCATTATCTGTCCTCAACACCTTTATCGTCTTCTATGTTCGATTTTCCATGAGAGCCTTAAATTCTTTAAACCTGTCAAAGGCTTCAAATTTCTTCTTAAGGAAATATATCCATGTATTCCTTGAGAAGTCAATTATAAATGATAGATAGTACACAGACTTACCCAGTGATGGAACGTTCACAGGTACAAACACATCATTGTGCACAAGTTCTAATATTTGTTTTGCTCTCTTACTACCAGAGGGGAAACTCACTCCTATGCAAGTTTGAATGATGTTGAGAAAGAAGTATCCTTAATTTTGCCCAGCAACATAATGTTACAAACAACAGACTGCACAATATGGCGAGTTCCAATGTACCGGGCCTGGAGCAATGCAACACAGTTGAGTTTCATGGTTGCGAAAGGTCACTTCTATAAAGCAGGTCTCAAATACTTGAGCCTCAACTACATTGGCGGGCGTAGTTGGGTTAAACAATAGGAATCATCATTTTGATTGTAGCATCAACGGAGGCAGAGGAAGAGAGCGATATTTATATGATGGAAGGAAATCACTTAATCTCGTCTCCATAAGCAAGCCAAATGCCAGGGGCCATACTTCACCTCGTTTGTCTTACATCCGAAATGTTTGTTGTTTCTCGAGTCATTTCTTTTCCTTCCATCGTAAATTTATAAATAAATTCATTTTGATAGTGTGGAGTGTTTGGGTTCATCGAATCTCTGGAAAACCAATCCAGCTTTGATGTATCTCTTCGATTTTTAATTTTGTATAGCATACACGATTCTTCATCTTTAGAAAAAAAGAATCAAGCGAGAAGGCAATAAATTATCATTTAGAGTTGGATGTTCTAGATTTCTGTTCTAATAGGCTACATGAGAAGTTGAAGGAACTAATCCAACAATGCCTCCTCATTCTCACTACTGCGTAGTCAAAACCACATTTCATTTTTAGAACGTTTCAATGCTTTTTACTTTTCAACCATGGCAAATTTTGTTTTTTCGTTTTTGTTATGTTTTTTTTAATGTTACGTTGTGTTTTTTTAGAGTTTTTTGTTATGTTTTATTATATGTTTTTTTAGAATGTTTTTGTAATGTTTATATATGTGTTTTATATATTTATATATGTTATGTTTTATGAAAAAAGTATTTTTGTATATTGATTGTACATATAATTTTTTTTGTATATATTTCATTTTGTGAATATTTCTTTAATTTTTTTAGATTGTATATTTTATTGTTTTTCAAGAAAATTGCCATGAGAAAAATTGTCGAAATTTTTTTATGTGAAATTCATTACATGACTGGAGAAAATTAAAAAAAAAATTGTTGTGATGGTTCATAATTACGTTGTCCTTTATATATATATAAACAAACAAACAAAAAAAGCTATTCTTTTTGCTAATTTTTCTGGAAGAGGCATTGATCAATTTGAAGATTGGACTGGTTATTTGTTTGTAACAAAAACGAATAGTTGTGTGTACTTAACTATCTGTTCAGGGTTTTAGCTATAGAAACTGTGTAATTATGCAGTTGAACAACAATGTTGCAGCTCTATATTTAACTAAATGATCTATTTGTCAACAATGCATTCTAACTAGAAAATCATGATCAAAATTTATTGGATTTGTCTAATGATTATGTTTTCAAGTATGTTGGAGGAAAGAAGAAGAACTATAAGGGTGCTTTATCTGCAGGATCCATTGATGAATTTTTTTTTATAGAAGATTGTTTTGCAGGAATCATTAAGCATTCGAAAATAATATTTCTTTATATTTATAAAATGTTATGGTTCAAACATAAATTGAGGAAATTGTGCATATCATCATTTTAGAAATTGGATTTATTATCGCAATTTTGAAATTGGACTAACCATTTGAAATGAAGACACGTCATGAACCTGTTAATTATTCAAATTTTTCGCATGTATCAAAAAGAAATTGATCACTTCTCTTTGAACACACTTACGTTTTATTGCAATGTTAGTGACATGTTTATTTTCAAGTTCCAGGGAAATCGGAGAATTGAAGGAAGCCAATTGTGCACAATTAGTTTTCTACAACCAATTTCAAGAAACATGAACCAATTGAATCCATTTATATCATCCACAAATGCCATCATTTTTCCTCTCCAAACTCAAAAGCTATTCAAGGATTTTCTCTAAGCATCGTCATCACCATTTTCCTTGCAAGAGTCGCATGTTTCCTTCACATTTTCCATAATTTCCATTCATTAACCCATTAATAGAAACATTCAGCTCACTTACATGCTAATTTGTCCTTTTGGTTTCTGTTCGCTTTTTACCCTCTTGTCATTTTCCTCTCCATTAAATAAACCTTGATCCACTGCAAAAAATTTCATTCATAGTCCTTTCAAAATCACCATTTCATACTCACGTTAGATGATGGAGGATTCATTAAGGCCTCCATTCTAACAAGTCTTGGCCTATCGACATCAACACATTATCTAGGTTCAGGGCTAGAGTCCTTATTAGTACCTTGAGGCTTGTATGCATCAATGACAAGTTCTCACGATGAAAATCACGGGAATACATCAATGTCCCTTGATCATTAGATCTTGCAAGTGGCTCGACATCATCTCATCTATTCTAAATTTGCAAGATGTGCTCAGGTACCTTGGTACTCGTTGACTTTAATGGCCAGTTTGCCTTGCATTGGTTAACAACATTCTTTAATGGTCTGTAATCCAATGAATTCTCTTCATGCTCGACAACAACACATTTATTCGCATGACTAGAATTGTACCATCGGGTTTTGCGGTAGGTGAAGACTATATCATTTCAGCATTTTGCAACAGATACAACAGATTTAGCAGTAGAAATAAAGAATCCATTTTCACCACCTCATCCACCATTTATGCAACCAAGAAGCAGATGATATTCTACATTCTATTCCATGATCCAGCAACATTTACAACTTCTCTACATATGCACAGTTTTTCCACTTCCTAGGTAAGTAAAGGTATGTTATTTCTAGCTTTTAATCACAGAATTCCTTGAATACTGAAGTTATAATTTTTGGAAAATGCTTCACCATATTTCCTTTATCATTTGAAAAAAAAACCGTAAACACCTCTAGTTGGGGTGGGGGGAAGGGACATCCATTTATTATCACTTCATTTCATCCTAACCTACTTGTCCTAATCACTATGATTGCATTATGGTTCAAAAGTTATGTGATTTGCAAATTAAAGACTAAATGATGAGCATATTATATGGTTGATTCAAAGATGCATTCTTAAATATGTTCAATGAATCTTGCTGCAAAAAAAAGAAACAAGGTATTGAAACACAAGAACCAATACCAATTAAGATTTGGTTGTCACATAAGAACCAACCAATAATGTTGCAATTCAATATATGACAAGGAATACTTTGCAAAAAGAAATTAAATTTTCAAATGCAAAGTTTAAGGACATATGATATAAGCCAAGCTCATTCAAAAGCAAATCATGATTAAACAATGTAGTGGATTGCATGAGGACATGCAATAATGTCAGTTGGGGGGTATGTAGAGCCTCCAAAATCTATTCAAAATATCATCCACTTTCACCTTTATCGCCACCATTGCACTCACATGTCGCAACTCCATGACCATATAATCGTTCATTAGCCTCCATTTTCATAATTATATGGGTCCCATTTGTATTTTCCAAGAGTTAATGATTTCTAGTATTATAAGTGAATTAAATGGTTAAAAATTAGAAAAATGACATATACTTGCTAATACTTAAAAGTGGCTTGAGTTGCATGACATGTGTAGGTCATTTGGATGCTTCCAAGGCACCCTTATGTGGCCTCCAATGCTCAAATTCGAATTCACTTCAAGATATGGAAGAAGATTTGGATAAAGGTCAAAGAGGATATGTGTCTCATAATTACCTATTTAAGTTGTAGCTCTATGAGATTTTCTAGGGATCTAGGGAGAGAATAATGGACCTCCATTAATGAGGTAGCTTCTTATGTTTTTGTATAAATAGGAGAGCCTTCTCCTTTCAAAGGCTTGTGTAAAGTTGGAGATATTCAGGTGAAAAGTTAAGATTACTTATGAATGGAATTTAGATTTAGCACCATGCTCATGAGTGATGTTCACCTTGATTGGTAATGCTTGCACTGGGAGCCTCTCAACTTTCCATCTCTCATGCTTTTGGATTGGCCACCTACAATGTGTGAGATTTATTGTTTTTTTAGATTTATTGCTTTCATGATTAATATTTATTTCTTTCATATCTTTTCCTATGTGAGAGGTTAAGAGTGATTGTTTTTATTTTCTTTCTGCCTAGAGGTTAAGAGTGTTTTTTTTATTTGCTTTCACATCTAGAGGTTAAGAGCAATTGTTTTTATTTGCTTTCATATCTAGAGGTTAAGAGTAATTGCTTTTGCTTTCATTTAATATCATATGGTTTTGATTATTCATTTCATAGGATCCTGATTTGATAATGCACACATGATCCCTTAGAGCAAATTTCATTTCATGCAATTTCATTTCTGAATGAGTGGTGTGCTTTTCAATTCCTGAAAGTGTGGTAGATTAAGATTTCAATTTCTACAAGTGTGGTAGATTAAGAATTCAATTCCTGCAAGTGTGATATTTCAATTCCGTGTGTTGTACTATAGTTGTACTACAATTTCTTTTGAATTGATTGTTGAATTAGAATAGGTGAATTTGGTTTGTCATTATTTGGTTTTGCAGTTAGATTAATCTAAATTGGAAGTTAATTTCTAGCATATATAGTGCACGCACGCTTCACAAGTTTTATGAAACCCTCGATTTGAAAATTAAATGATAGGTAATTAATTTTCCTCGACAATACCTTTGCCTGAATTCCATTTATCATTTCTATAACTTTCATGAAGTTCTAGGCAGTGGCCTGAGTCTTGACCCTCAAAACGTGGCACAAAATCAGGGGTCATTGGCTCTGAACTACCTAAAGAGGTCCTTAGTTGTTGGCATGCCCTTATCGTGGGGGTGACTGGAAGGTTTTCATTGCATGAATGGATTTTCATGGAGTGTATGGGGGTCTATATCAGTGAAATGTCAATTTATCTCAGGGGTTGGTCACCTGGAAGGGTTGGTTAGCTCCCGAAGGTTTTGTAGCATATGTGGAAGGTCAAATTGGTTTGATTTTGTTGGTTCCAATTCCTTAACTTGACATGGGGGTTTGAATCACATCATACTAGCCTCTCATCACATGTTTACCCCAGTAGACCGGTAACTTGGGTAAATGTGGGAAGAGGGTGTTAAAAATAACAATAGTGGGCTTCTATGGGGCACAACAATAACAACATGGGGGATACATGGGCACAATAATAACAATAAGGCGCTACACTAACAATAACAATAAGGGTAATACACTAGTATTATAGGGACCTAACAGTTAGTTAAAATTTCAATTCACTTAAAATTTATAAATTAGTGGAAATTATGCTTTAATTAATTGACCCCACATAGAGGGGGTTGTGAATAGACCCAACATTGAAATTTTTATAGTTTGTGCTTGGATGCACTGAAATTTGACATGGTTATATTAGATGTATGCATTGATCATATGGGATGGTTTTGAGACTCAAATATGACTCAAAAAATAATTCAACAAAATTATAACATAAATGTTGAAGAGATGAAATTATTTATTATTTTGTATTATCTTTATTATGGTATATATTTACTAGCCCCATCGAAGGTGAGATCCATTGGTCAAGTACCTGTCAGGCCAAGAGGTATCTCCTCAAATGAGAATTTGTTTATTAATTTGGGTTGTTCATAGTTATATACATGAGGTAGTGACTCTTGAGTTTCATCTCCCGATGACTCTTCATTTTCCCTTATTTATTATTTACACTATTTACAATTGTTCACCCAATCCCTTTGATTAGGTGTCAACATTCCCCCCCTTAATCTGAAGGGATTTTGGTGAGCCCAAGCATCATTCTGAATCTTTCAATCTTTTCTCTTCCAAGCACTTTGGTGAAGATGTCTGCAATCTACTCATTAGTAGAACAATGGCGAAGATGGAATGTTTTGGCCTCAACATGATGTCGAACCAGATGATATTTTGTATTGATGTGCTTCGTTCGATCATGGAAATTTAGGTTCGTGGACAACTTTATTGCAGAGGTTTTGTCAATCATGAGTGGAGTCGAATGTACTTTTTTTACCTACAAATCTTCCAGAATTTTCCTGAGCCACACAATTTCTTTAGTTTCCTTAGTTGTTGCCACATATTCTACCTCTATTGTGGAATCTGTTGGAACTGATTGTTTGTGTGATCTCCAGGAGACAACTCCTTATCCAAGACTCATAGCATAATTAGAAGTAGATACCACATTTTATTTGTCTCCAGCAAAGTCTAAATCAGAGTATCCAATCAAGCTGAAGTCGCCCACTTGTGTATACTTGAGTCCAAAGTCTTGAATTCCCTTCAAGTACTTTAGAAATATTTTTGTAGCTGACCAATGTCTCTCACAAGGCTTTTTCATAAACTTGGAGAGGATTCTAGCAGCAAAGGAAATGTATAGTCTAGTAGTAGTCAGGTAGTTGAGACTTCCTACAAGTTGTCTATACCTTGTTGCATCCTTAAATTATTTTCCTTCCATGGATGTGAGCTTTAAGTTTTGTTCCATTGGAGTAGTTAGAGGATTGCATTCAGTCATGCCAAACCTGTTCAACATATCTCCAATGTACTTCTTTTGAGAAAGGAATATAGACTTCAGACGTTACGTTACTTTAGTACCATGATAGTAATGAACATATCCCAAACCAGTCATTTCAAAATTTCCTCAATTCCTTCTTTATGGATGCAATGTAGCTCTCATTGTTCGATGTCATCAAAATATTATCTACATATACCACAAGATATACAACTGTTTTTCCAACTTTCTTGACAAACAAATTTGCATCATCAAGATCATAATGTTTGAAATTGAGTTTCAGAAGATGCTCAGTTAATTTTTTATACCAGGGTCGTGGTGCTTTCTTGAGGCCATACAAAGGATTTCACAAATTTTCACACTTTATGTTCATGTCCTTTCACAGTAAATCCTTCAGGTTTGGATATAAAAACATTCTCTTTTAGATATCCATTTAAGAAAGCAGTTTTTACATCCATTTGATGAACTTTCCAATCGTTCTGAGCTGCTAGGGAAAAGAGTGTCTGGATGGTAGCCCATTTTTTGTGGGGGGAAAATTCTCCTCATAATCAACCCCTTCCTTATGTGCAAAACCTTTTTCCATAAGCCTGGCTTTGTGCTTGTCAAGTGAGCCATCAACTTTATACTTATTCTTGTAGAACCACTTGCAGCCAATTGGTTTGGTTCCCAATGGAGGATCAACTAGCTTCCAAGTGCCATTCTTTATCAAGGAATCATACTCGTTTTGCATTGCTTCTTTCCATTCATCATGAGAAGCAACTTCTTTGAAGGAAGTTGGTTCAAAATCTGTAAACAAATTCAATTCACAATCATAAGAAACATCCATATCAACAAGTGAATCAGAGTCATCTACATCACGTCCATTTTGTCAGGTTGAATTTCTTGCTCCTGTCTTTCCAACCTAATCAGGATGAACACTTTCAAGTGTCTTTATCAGCCACTTTGGAAGACCTTGCTGAGATGGTCCAGGCTACTCAATTGATTGAGTTGGGATTGAATCAAGATTGAGTCTCCCAATTCAGTCAATCACATCACTTAAAGTATCATCAGTGGTTAGAGTTTCATGCGGGGTAGAGAATGCTTCAGAAGAATATTCCACAGGTTGATATAGTATAGGAATCCCCCCTTCAAGATGTGGAATCTAATTATCAAATTCTTGAAATGATTTTTCCTTTGTGAATCTATCCAGGTGATCAGGTTTCCACTCAACAACATTGTCAACTTTGGATGATTCAAGAAATATTACATCTCTAGATACAAAAAACTTTTTTATTGACTTCATCATAGAGATGGTATGCTTTGGAGGTGTTTGAATCCCCCAAGAAGATACACTTACGACTCCTTGCACCAAGTTTGTTTCTATTTACCTTTGGTATCAAGGCATAACAGGTGGAACCAAAGACCCTTAGATGCTTTACCAAAGGAATATGCCCATATCACATTTCATAAGGAGTCTTGTTTCTAATAGCATTAGATGGAAATCTATTCTTTACATATACAACACATAGAATTCCATTAGCCCAAAACATCAATTTTACATTCTTGAAAAACATCATGGAATGCACCATATTTAAGATTTTCCTATTCATTCTTTCAGCTATTCCGTTATGTTGGGGATTATAAGGCATAGTTGTTTGATGTTTGATCCCATGTTGGTGAAGATAGTTTTCAAATTCATTTGAAGTGTATTATTTTCCATTATCAGTGCAAATTGAGCCAATATGATATTGTGTGTCATTTTCAATCCATGTATGAAAGTTCTTGAATGTTTGAAAAGCATCAGATTTGTTCTTCAATAAATGAACCCAACACATTCTGGTGTAGTCATCAATAAATGTCATTATATATTTATTTCCATTTGTAGAAGGAATAGGCATTGGACCACATAAATCTGAATGAATGAGTTCAAGTTTTCTATGTGCTTTGGAATGTGAATCATGAAAAGACTATTTTCTATGCTTTCCTAGAATGCAAGCATCACATTGCTTAAGTTTCCTAGGAACTATAGGAAAACTAGTAACACCATTTTTCTTCAACAAGCGGAGATTGTCATAGTTCAAGCGTTCAAATCTAGCATGCCATAATAAACTTGATGGAAATGTACCTTCATCATAATGAGAATTGTATGAGAAATTTTTTGCACGAGCAGAGGTACCTTGCAGCTTGAGAAGCCTTTATTCTTCTATCCCCGTCATGACAAGTGAGTGATATGATGATTTTCTCACCTCAGCCTTCCCATAAATCATATGAATAGAGTGTCCTTGCTGGTGGATGTGGACCAAGGACAGCAAGTTTCTCCTCAGCTGTGGCAGATATAAAACATCATGCAGAAGAAAGTCTGGAAGGCCAAGCAATTCAAGCCTAATTGTGCCAAGCCCTGATGGCTTGAGTTTTGATTTGTATTCGAAGTATATTACTCCATCAACATTGTCAGTAAATTCGTCAAAAACGTCTCTTCTAAAATCCATGTGGCAAGTTGCTCTTGAATCAAGCAACCAATCATTTTTCCAAGAAGCAAGTGAAGCATTAAATAAGTCTTCATTTACTCAATATTACAATGTGCCACAACATAGTGAGTGGGTTCAGGTGCTTTACCTTTCTCTTTGCCATTAGTTTTACCTTTAGGTTAATTTCTTTCCTGCTCAATTATGTCCCAAGGCAACTTGCATGTGGATGCATCATGTGATCCATCTCTATTGCAATGTATGCAATGCAAATATGATTTTTCTCCTTGAGAGTGTCTGCCCCCCCTGCCTCTGAAATTTCTTCTTCCTCTTCCTCTTCGACTACCTCTTCCTCTAAAGAATCTTGAGAAAGATTCTTCTCTCTATGTGCAAGGCACGTAGCCTCTTAAGAATACTGAGGACTTGTCTTCTTCCCAAAATCTTTCTCTCTCTTAGAAAATTTATTCACAAGGGAATCAAAGGTAATTTCTTTGAGGTTTCCATTTGCTTTCAATGATTCAAGATAATTTGAGTAAGTGGGATAAAGTTCCTTGAAAAAATATATCAGAGGAATGTCCAGTTCAACATTAGTGACTTTGATATCATGCATAATAGATTTTACTTCTGATGCAAAAGCAAGAGGATCATCATTTTGTAATTCAAGGTTGAACAATTTAATCATGAGTTGAACAACTTCAAGTGCAGATTGTGAGTCATAGAGTTCCTTCAGTTTTTGTAAGGCTTTGAAAGCATTTGAAAATGGAGAAATATGGCAACTCACCTCTTCATTTAATGATGCTGCAATCAAGGAATAAGACTTGCTATTATTATTTTACCAAAGGGTGAATTCCTTGTCTGAGGTAGGTTGTTCTAGTTCTTTGTCTCCATCTCCAACACACACTCCTTTCCACAGCTCATTAAAAACGAGAGTGTTTTTTATTTTCCGAGACAACTCAGGATAGTTCTCCTTCCCATTGAGAACCATTCCCACAATTGATATTAATGAGTGCATTTAAAAAAAAAATATGTACTCTCCTACCAATATATATAAAAAATATACTTCCGTTGGTTTAAAAAAATGCAATTCTGGTGATTTAAAAATAAATGCATTAAGGGGAGATGGTATATGGGGGAGGCGTTATATGGGAAGGTATTAATGGGGCGAGGGTGTATCTTGTGGAGGGAATTCAACATAGGCAGTGGATAGTATATGTGGAGAGGCGACGTTGAATTATATGATTGCATAAAATGGAATACCAAACAACGTTAATGTATATATGGAGGAGGGGCCATATGTGGAGAGGCAGTGTTGAATTATATGACTACACAAGAGTGTTGCACCAGCGCAAGATGGCATAGAGAGGTGTGAAATGGTGTGAGATGCATGGAGTGTTGCAGCAGCTCATAGGTCACAGAGGGAGCACTTGTCAGTGGAAGAGGGAGCTTTAGCATCAGAGGGTGTTTCTAGCCCAACAGGGAGGTCAGTTGTGAGATTTTTTGTTTCTAGAGTTGCTGGAGCAACAACACTTGGGAGAAGTGTTGCATGTAGAACATTCCAAAGGTTCAGGATTGGGTTCGAGTTGAATGTCTTTCTTGTTGAGAGGGAGTGTTGAAAATAGCAACAAGAAATGCTAAAAATAGAAGTGCTAAAAATACCACTGCTATAAATAGCAATTCGGGTACCTGTGTTAGACTTAACAACAAGGAATGAAAAATGGAAGTGCTAAAAATAGCATTGCTATAAATAGTATTTCGGGTTAGATTCCAATTTTAGTTAGTCCCTAAACTAAAATTGAGAATTAAAATTCGAATTTGATCTTAGCAGCGATTTTTAAAATAATTAATTAATTCACCATGAGTTAATTAGTTGTAGAAAGTCAAGCATGAAGTCTATGTGGGGACATGCAACAGTTTCTCCATTAATTGAGGAATTTATCCCTTAGTTAAAGAGATAAGGATGAGTTGTAATACTGAGTTGTAATTAGTTGGCTGAGTTAACTGATTCAAGTCCAGTGAGATTATTTTAAATAGTTTGTTGAATTAATTGTGAGTTTAGTTAGTTAATGCTTGCATGCATGTAATTGCTGCTCTCCAGATAACTGAATATTCTCTCATAAATAACTCATGCATGTCAATTTAGTTAGAGAACCACTTGAGATCAAGGGATGGGACAGTGTACTATCAGTTGGAGGATTTTTCCTATAAAGGAAACTCATCCATGTAGAAGGAATTATCTCCTTCAGGTTTGTGCAGTTATTTTAGAGGTCAAAGCAATGTGTGAGGGATTATTACACACATGTGGCAGCTTGAGGACCCAAAAAAACTACGCAAGGAAATAGGAGGCTTGGAGGGTAGAGGAGAAGGTTGTGAGAGCCTTTAACTGTCTATGAGTAGCATTGTTTGATTGTAGAGAGAGTAAGAGAGCTTGAGAGCTGATTCTTTTTGTAACTTGAATAAGATTTCCACTTGTATGATAATACAGAGTTGGGGTTTTAGGCTGAGGCTTTCCTCGGGTTATTTCTTTTGTGTTATGTGTGATTGATTTCTCATTCTCAGTTATATGTGTTCTCTTGATCTTTCTCAATTCAATTAAGCTTCTGCAAAGTGTTGTAGAATTAGATCTTGTATTGTGTTTTAGTATATTGCATAATCTGTTGATCTATAGTGGGAATTTCTACAGAGAGGGAAGCCAAAAATGGCATTGGCTCTGATACCATGTCAGGCTAGGTTGTAACTCCTAAAATGAGAATATGTCTATTCATTTGGGCTATTCATAGTTATATACATGAGGGAGTGACTCTTGAGTTTCATCTCCTGATGACTCTTCATTTTCCCTTATTTATTATTTACACTATTTACAATTGTTCACCCAATCCCTATGATTAGGTGTCAACAGTACCCATCATCAAAGCACCTAAATTTCTATTGAGAGGTCACGATTTCAATACTCTCGGTGCTCTCGGGGTTAGGTAAATGTTCAATTCACTTAACATTTAGAAATTAGTCAAAATTATGATTTAATTAATTGACCCCACAGAGAAGGGGTTGTGAATAGGGCCAACAGTAAATGTTTTTCAATTTATGCTTGTATGCATTGAAATTTGGCATGGTTATAGTAGATGCATGTGTTGAAGGTATGGGAGGTATCTAACACTCAAATATGACTCACACAAAGAATTCTACAAAATTATAACTTAAATATGTAGCACATGAAATTATGTGGGTACCAAGATTCTTTTTTTTTTTTTTTTTTTTTTTTTTTTATCTTTATATGTGTGTGTGTGTTTATTTTATGAAAAAGAGCTCGCTGAATGGTGAATAGGGTTTACAAGTCTGTTGCCTTTGCGCAGGTCATTGCCAAAGGTTTCCAGGGGTCAGCATCGTTTGTTCTATGGATTTGGGTTTGGACAATAGAATATGATTTGTTCACAGTCAATGTTTCTTGGCCAACAAAATCTATAGGGGAGCACTATCAAATAGTTAAGATTGGTTTCTTTTTCCTCTTGGACCCCTTTGGTCGAGCCTCCTGTTGGTATTATTCTACAATCCTAGTTCTTTCTTTGATTTGTATCTCGTCAAAATCATATGTGGTTATCATTATTTTTGCATGGTGGTTTTTTTTACTGTGGACGGGTGATCTTCTAAACCCCCCCCCCCCCCTTTTACCCTGTGTAATTTTTTGGCTCTGATTATCCGTGTGTTGGAGAATGCATTATTCTTTGAGCATCTTTCGATGGTCTCATGCTGTGAGAGACCCTTAATTAAATTTATGTTTTAAGGATGTTTCGTCACAAATAGAGTATGACATGAACCCCTTGTTCCATATTTTTATTTAAAATATTTATGGGAAAACAAAAACTATATGGGTTAAAAACTATTCTATTCTATGCTTTGTAAAGAAGTATGCTGAAGTTGTATTGGACATACCATATTGGTTTCAAAGTCTCCAATTTTAAGGGAAGGTTTTAACAAATTCCTAACAGCTACAAGACTATAATATTTCAATAAATTCAACCATCATGTTGAATTCAAGACTCTGTGGGGGAGCACTTGCTACAAAATCAGCAAATAAATCATAAGTCTCCTACAAGGATGTGGTTGCTCAAAGGAAGGGCACAACTTCAGTAAAGAAGCCTCAGGTTTCTAGCTCGGTAGAACAAATCCAAAATATTCGAGGTCCTTATATTCTTGACCAAATGGAACAGTCCCCTACTTTGGAGGTTAAAAATTTAGAGGTCTCCTCTCTCTTTTCGACACTCCAAAAAAGGCAATCATTTGCATATTTAACGGTTTTTGGCCAAAAATTAATGAATAGTATCAAAAATTTGGAGAGATGAGAAGTGATCTGAAAAACAAGGGTTAGGGTTTCACCATAACCTGCAAACCACGTGAATCAAACTGACAAGCACAGTCAAATGCGATCATAGCAGGCCTGATGGAAGGAGGAGCGTCGAATGGGGGGGGGGGGGGGGAAGTCCCCTCCTACAAAAAAATAGTGGTTGAGGAAATCAAGTGTGTAAGGCATGGGATTAGGTAGTGGTAGCAGCAGAATGGAGGGACAAAGAACTGGTGAAATGGATATGCACAAAATGGAAACCGAAGGGGCACATGGAGCTTAAGTTGGGGGCCAAAGGGTTTTTTATGGTGATTTTCACTAGCTTGGAAGATAAACAAAGAATCTTAGAGAATGGGATATATTTCTACTATAATGCATGAATTTTTATGCGGGACTAGGAGGAATGTTATAATCCATATCAAGAGAAGTTGATGGCAACCCTATACTAGGTAAGATTGTTTGGCCTGCCAGTGGAATTCTATGATCCAGAGATACTAGAAGGAATAGGGAACTCAATAGGAAGCTTCCTAAAGATTGTGGACACAACAAGAAGAGGAAGATATACCTCATATGCAAGATTATGTGTTTACATGAACATAATGGAACCTCTGTCAAAATACATGGAGCTATAATATCACGATGAGGTATGGCAACAAAGCCTGGATTATGAATATATTCCCTTCCAGTGTAGGAGATGTCACGAGTATGGGCACATGTACAAAGCATGCCCCCTTAACCAAAATGAACCCATGGAAACCAAAGAAGGCCAAGGCAAGGGTAAAGAAAAGGATGACAAAGAAGGGTTCCATGAAGCCCCGAAGAAGAAACGCAATACGAAGACTCTAGTGAATCCAACCCATTAAGAGTCAAAGAAAGGGGAAAATCTGGAAAACAGATTCAAATTCCTGATTAAGGACAAAGAGGAGAGTGTTGGGGAATTCAAAAGCCTGGATAGACCAAATAACCCCCAGTAACAAGGAAAAAGCAGATAGAAACCAAAAGGAAGGCGAAAGTGGAACCTCATGAGAAAGAAGCCTTAGTAATACATGAGGATCAAGCTAATATGGATATTATGGAATGAAAGAGGACTTGAGCATGGTGGAATAGGTGATGAGAAGGTTATTGAATGAATGGAAGCATCTAGATGACAGATTCATCCTAGAATATCAAAAACTATAATGGGACACCTTCCAAAGCTTCAAAGCCAAGCAAGGGTTGTTAATCATAGAGCAGTCAGAACAACTGGGATCACAACCAAGGCAAGGGCTAGAGATAATAGTAGAAGGAAAATGTGAGAAGAAGAGAGGTCGTAAAAGCTTGCAAGAATCCATCCAGATGGTGGGAGACATGTTGGTAAATTCTAGAAGGGTGATACCACTATTAGCGGTATTCTACCATCTCAAAAAACATTCCCAGTGATCATTACATCCTGGAATTTCAAAGGCCTCAACAACAGGGGCAAGAAACATTGCTTGAAAGATAGGATCTGCAAGGATTAACCTAGTATCATGATCATTCAAGAGACAAAAATATCTAAAAGAAGACTGAAAGAAATCTTAAAAAATATGAAATTACAATATGAGGTGATGGCCCGAGATTCCAATGGAAGTTCAATGGGACTGGCCTTCTTATGGAATCCAAAGGAGGTGATATTTGATGAATGGGTAAGTATGCCTTGGATCCTATCAGGAAATTTTAGACATATTGGGTCCAGAGACTCAGACATGTTGACAGGGGTTTATGAGCCTCACATCCCTGGGAAAAAAAGGATTCCTAGATAACCTAGGAAAACTCAAGCAACTACATGTGGAGGAACTATGGATCCTGGGAAGGGATTTCAATGGCATTACTTCACTAGAGGAAAATAAAGGGGGGCTTGAAAGAATGGACACGGATATGGAGGTGTTCATGGATGCAATAGAAGGGTTACATTTAGTAGACATCCCCACTATCAACGGTGTTTTCACTTGGAATAATAGGAGGGGAGGAACTCACCAGGTTACATCTCGTTTGGATAGATTCGTTGTCTCAGAACAGGTTATCAGCTGAGACGTATTTGTAAAAGCTTCGATCCTTCCAGGGTTGGGCTTGGACCATTGGCCGATAAGGATGGAGTTCGATATTAAAATCAGCCTAAAGAATAGGTCCTTCCGCTTCGAATCATTATGGCTACAAGACCCAAGGTTCATGCAAAAAGTGGAGGGTTGGTGGAAGGAAAGTGAGGTGTAGGGGAGAAGCCTCATGCATACCTTCTAGCTAAAACTAAAAGACCTGAAATCCGAAATCAAGAAATGGAACTAGGAGGAGTTCGAGAACATTCATCAAGATCAAAAGAAACTAGAACAAAGTATGAAAGATGTACAACAGAGAATTATAAAATAAGGCAGATCAGATAGCTTGGTAGAAACAGAAGGGAAGTTATTAAACTAGCTCAAAGAAAGACGAAAGCAAGAGGAGATACTGTGGAAGCAAAAATCTAAAATTAAATGGCTCAGAGAGAGGGAATGCAACACTCATTTCTTTCATAAGGCAATGATCCAACATAGGCAACACAACTGAATATTTTCTCACAAAGATGAAGAGGAGATGGAAGGGTTGGTAGTCAACCACTTGAAGAACTTGCTATCAGAACCAAACTAGAACAAGGAGAACACGATAGGGAGAATAACTCAGCACATACCTTGCCTTGTCTCACAAGATCAGAACAAGGCTCTGATACAGGAAGTTATGATGACATAGGTAGAAAAGGTAGTTAATGGAATGACCAAAAATAGGGCTCCAGGACCAGATGGGTTTACAGCTGAATTACCAAGCTGCCTAGAAATTCATAGGTCAGGACATCCTGAAGGTGGTCGAGGAATCTTGTCGAAATCAAAAGGTATGTCCGAGTTTAAATTAGACATTCATTGCATTAATTCCTAAAAAAAAAAAAAAAAAAAAAAAAATTGGAAAAACATCAGGGGTTTAGACCAATTTCTCTTTGCAATTTTATCTACAAAATCATATCGACCATCATGGTCAAACATCTCAAACCTCTATTGCCAACCCCGATATCTCTAGAGAAATTAGGGTTTGTGGAAGGTTTTAAAATCCTTAAAGATATTATAACATCCCAAGAAATGGCCCATTACCTCAAGAAAATAAAAACTTTGGGCATGATGATAAAGTTAGACCCCTCCAAAGAATATGACCGCTTGAGCTGGTCTTACCTAACTAAGATACTTCTTGCCTTTCGTTTTGAACAGAGATGGGTAAATTGGATCCTTGTTATGATTTCAATCCCAGTGTGTTCCATATTTCTTAATGGCTCCCCCTCCCAAAATTTTAATCCCACATGGGGCCTTCGACAAGGAGACCATATCTCCCATTTCCTCTTCATATTTGTAGCTAAGGGTTTGGGAAGGTTTATGAAAGCAGAGGCTCGCTCATCAAAATTGAAAGGCCTTTGACCCTAGGGTCCTGATCTTCACATAACCCACCAATAGTTTGTAGATGACATTATGCTCTTCTGTCATGTCTCCTTAAGGGAAGTTTGGAAAATTAAGGAAATATTGCAAGAATTCATGATGGCCTCTGGTAGAACAATTAACAATGAGAAATCAAATATCTTCTTTTTCAATACTCCTAGAGCCACTCAAGTATTCCTGGATCACCTTATGAGTTTTGGTATATTTACTATGCCTATGAAGTATCTCGAAATGCCTCTAGATTTCAACTCCTTAAAAACCTCCTACTGGCAAGATCTCTGAGCCAAGATCTAAGTGAAGTTGACTTGATGGGAATTTCAGTGCTCAACTTAGCTGGCAGAACAGTGTTAATCAAAGCATTCCTCCAATCAATTCCTATGTTCCAAATATTAGGAATGGCAGCCCCCAAAACCTCATGTTCATCCATGGTGGATATATTCATAATTTTTTTATGGAAAGGGGCTCAAAGTGCAAGAAAATGGGCATTAGTATCGTGGAGCATGCTAACCCTTCCAAAAGGAAATGGAAGACTAAGGCTCAGAGATCTGTATATCATAAACCAAGTTATGGGAGCTAAGTTATGGTGGAGATGGATCATGGGGTGAGCAGACTTATGGAAAAGAATTTGGACCTGGAAGTATAGTATGCCAAGACAGACATAAGATATCCTCAGGTATAGAGACCCCCCTCAAGGATCATCTATTTGGAATTTAGTAGTTAAAAATTATGACCTTATAGAACAACATTTTTTTAGGAAGTAAGAAATGGTCACACAATGTTATTTTGGCAAGACTCATGGAAGCAAAGATAAAAAATATTCAAACAAAAGGACCTTAGAGAGATCTCTTATATACTACGAGCAAAAACTATATCACGGTGGACCAATTCTAGAAAAATGACCTCCGACAGGATGGATGGTGGAAATGGAAGGAGATAGAGGACTAGCACAATCCACCACAAACAGAACAATGGAAACCCACGGAACAAGAACTCCAAATGAGAAGGATAACCTACCAGGAGGGGAAAGATATCCTGAGATGGGGATACATGACCAAAGGCACATTCAACATCAAGAAGGCCTCAAACTCAAAGGAGAAGAACATCAAAATCATCAGTGCCCTCTATGGAAGAAAATTTGGTCAAGTAAACATTGGCTTAAGGTAATTCAGTTCCAATGGTTGGTTGGCCACGGAAGAATCCTAACCTGGGACCAGCTCCAAAAAATAGGTCAACATGGTTCGTCCAAGTGTGTCCTTTGTGGGCTAAGTAACGAAACCTTGGAACACCTATTGAACTCCTGCTCTTTTGTTAACCAAAAATGAAACCAGTTGGAAAATGTATTTGGACATCTTGAAAGATATCCTTGAAGCATCAAAGAAATCATGATCCAATAGAGAACATGGATCTTATCGAGCCTTGAGTTCAATAGAGCTTGGAATCTAGCCCTGGGTTTCTTAGTTTTGGCTATATGGAAAGAAAGAAACAACAGAATTTTCAAGGAAAAACAACATGCTCAAGAGGCAATATGGGAAGGGGTCACCCAGAACATAAGAGAAACTAGCCTATCAGAACGATGGCATATGGATGACTTGCAAACAGATATGATTGAAGCTAGAATTCTAAAATAGTTGAACCTGGAATTAAGCATGGTTGACCCCAACTCATGGAAGGTGATGCAATCCCCTACCTAATCATCTCATTCCTTCTTTGATCCCCCATTTGGCTTCATCAAGTTGAGATTTGATGGGGCCTCAAAAGGGAATCCTAGAAATGTGGGATTTGGAGGATTATTCAGGGACCATGAAACAAGGACCCGTCTCATTTATGTTGCAGATTTTGAATATGAAAGTAACAATGGATTTGAGTTTACAGTAGTCAAACAAGGCCTTCTTATTTCCCAGAAAGTGGGCTATAAAAGACTGGTGATTAAGGGGGACTCACGACTAGTCGTGGACGTAATTAAGAGGCTAAGCTAAGGATCTCATTGGGAGAAACTGAGTCACAACTAACACATAGCCCATTTGGTGCAGGAGGTTGGAGAAATTTTTTTAACATTTTATTACATAATCACCTCGCATGTCAAATGGGAGGGGAACAGAGCTACTAACTTCCTGGCAAATTGGGGGTGTAGGCATCTAGACAGGACATTAGAGATGGCCTGGCCACCCAATCTAATGGAGGAAGAATTGATTCAACTCTAAGGAATCTTAGAGAAATATAACAATTCATCCATTGATAGGAGGACAATAGGAATCAACACCCCCGATTGGGGTGTGAGCCAGGCTGTTGAAATGTACGATATGTATGAATCAATAAAGGAGTGGTAGGCTTCCACTACCTTCTACATGTAGCCAACACTTGGAAGGATAGCGGCGAGCATGCAGGAGTTAATGTGTGGGAGGAGGGAAGAGTTAAGGCAAGGGGGAGAGGGTAGAAGGTCATTTTGATCGTGAAGAAGCATGGAGCAAGAGAGGAAGGCTCAACGGAGGTGGAGTGAGGCCTGGGTGTTTGCTTCTGTGGGGGTTTAGAGTTGTTGTTGGACGTCGTCTACAACAACATTCTGGTAGGTTACTAATCTGCTTCCTAAAAATCATTTTATCCAGGTGGTGAATTATATCAAGTATGTTCAGCTTCTAGTGATGGCCTAGGGGGGTAATGATATGGAGGAAAGCTAGGGCTTGGCCTATTTTAGCACCTGGGTGACCATGCTACAATTGTAATGGTTATGTCAGTGTCTGTGGAGTTAGGAATTTTCTTGTCCAAGATGGGGGATTGTCGAGTTGAAGTGGAGGAAGGGAGTGAGTCTGTAAGGGGGACCTCAATGGGTCTAGTTGGGTGGATTGAGGGAGAAGACCGAAGAATGGAATGGAACCCATGGCATCAGTGCCATTAAGCTAGGCCTTTAGGAACATGTGAAATTTCCCTCAGAGATTGGGGGATGTTGGGTGTCTATGGGAGGGAATTCTATCTGACTAGGTCATTCCCTATGGCTATGGTCTATGACATAGCCGAGGGTAAATAGATGTAGTGCAGCATGCTCAAGCGGATGGGGGAGCAGTCTTGAGGGATATCCATACTCCTAACCAACAATATCAATGTTACTTGGCTGATTCACTGTAATTGTAGGGAGGCACGGTATTCCCGAAGGGATGACATGAGCATAAAAAGAGTTCACCCTCCTCGCTTGGCCCGGTTCTGCCTGTTGCAAGGTGTCATGGGTCATATTGAATACACTATCAGAGTGGTGAGATGCTCTATCAAGGATGTTCAATGGAAGGAGGATCTCATTTGGTTGGAATTTTGTTTATGTAGTAGGTGAGTTGGTGGGACATGACCTTTGTTTGTGTCGTGTTCCCGTCCTACTGCCCAAGCTCATGACTGACTAGAAAATCTAAGGAAATGAGTTTCCTCATCCTTTTCAAAATTGTGCAATCTCTCTAAGAAATGCATGGCACCTTTTCCTAAAAAAGAAAGAAACCAAGAAGAACAAAATAATCCTTAAAAAATAGGGATTAATTTTTAGCAACCAAGAAGAGACACGAGTTATTTTGGAATCTGCCGCCAAGTGTCACTTTTTCCTTGATTTTTGGCCTTCATGCCATAAACCCTAAATCAACCAAATATATTTCATCGAAAAAAATAGAGATCATTTCACATTAGATATTAGATCTCTAGCATTCCTGAGGATATCAAGGAACCTTCACTATGATCGTCATTGCTTTTCTGGTTAAGTCTTTCTTTTCTAGCCTTTTCCTTCTTTTTCTGTCACTTTTGTTTGGTTAGCTTGTGAGAGTGTTATTTCACTCTTTTTTTTTAACAACCATTGGCATTTCAACTTCTTTTAGCTTTTAGAAGTGTTGATTTAAGTTTTCCATTATCTTTCCTAAGTGTCGCATGCATGACCCAGTTTCTGCACTAACAGTCGTTGTTGTGGCGACTCTCTCCACATGCTTCATTTTCCCTCATTTTGATTGATTCCTACACTTATTTCACTTGCATGGGTTATCATTCACTTAGATATGCATCCAGTATCATTCAATCCTTCAGATATGTTCAGTTTCTCGCTTCCCTTGGGCATATCAGGGCTTCCTTGGCTCAGATCTCATTTTCCAAAGCATGCACTTTGCATTTCTAGAGCTTAAGGCCTCGACCTTGGCTTTTGGAATTACGCAGAGGTTTCCCAAGCCTGGCTTCAACTGTGTAATTCCAAGAGCCAGCCCCGAGCCGTGGCCATTGATACTACGCAATACACTGTCTCTCCTGGCCTGTGCCTAGACTGGACTACATTCCGTAGTTATAGACAACAATTTCTCCCCACTGATTGTTGGGACTGTGCAATAGGTAGTTCCATCTGGTAGCTTGTCACCTATGTGAGCCAAGATTAAGAAATCCTTCCTAGAAGTTGACGAGTTTGTTGCTTGGTCTATTCTTGAAGTGCTTTTGGTTTCAAGCTAACTTTTGCATGCCATGAGTGTCCTCTCTGTCTCCAAGTACAATAGTTATTGAGACACTCTCTAGCAATTATAGGTAACCTGGCTTCCAGGAGAGCTACATCAAAGGATACAATTGAGAGCACAAGGGAAGAATTTGAGGAGGTGCCATTGAATTTGTCAGTTTATGAAAACACTCAGTTGTTCATTGAGAAAGGCATGAAGCTAACATGGTAGGAAATCGAGGATATTTTTGTAGGGAACTTTAAGGAAGATCTAGAGGATCAACATATTTATATCAGTGTCCACCAGTTAGGATTACATAATTTTGAATGAAGGTACCTAGCCTTCCCTTGTGCGTACATTATCCATTGCATTGTCTCACACACAAATCCATAGATTACAACTTTGAGCAGTGCCAGTGGGGTAGAAATTTCCACCTTTAGGATGGAGAACTATCAATAGATGTATCATTTTCCTCAACTGGTGAACTGCACGGACTCACTTTTCTATATCACCCATAGCTTTGTGAACACTAGAGATATTGTAAAGCACTGGGTGAAAGAGCCATAAAAGTTCAGAGCAACATCCAATCATGTTTACAAGACAAAGTTACTCAGGAAGGCCTACTAGTTCTTGATCATCTTTGCATGTCGATTATATGGTCAAGGGAGTACAAAGACCTTTCTGGAAAATTTGGTGGTTATGTTGGACTAGTTGGTGATTGATGGAAGGTCATTCAACTGGTTGGATCTATTGGCTCTTCAATTGAAATTCCATGCGACTAATGGCCGAAATTGGCCCAAGGATGAGAAAGAAATATTCTACATGTTTGCGTATTAACTTGATGCAATCTGTGCCCAACATCACTTTCCTGGCATGCATTGGACATGGACACCAAGAGAGACTGCCATCAACATTTATTGCAAATTGATTTCCAAATGTAGCTATAGGGGAGTTATGGCGAGCTTGCTAGACCATTTCATCATCCCATTATACAAGTTGATCTTTGAGCAAGATCCACCTTTCATGTCCCAAGAAGTGATGGGGGCAATACTTAACATTGCAGATTGGTATGCCTCACCTGATGGCACCTTCATCAAAGTATTTGGTGTAGAGAAGCCTCTTCATGTCCTACCAAGGTATGCCACAAAAACTTTGGTCATGCAAGAGGTCGCATATCACCTATCCACAAGGTTATCATTAGGACTGCACAGGAAGAATAAGGCATCATGGCCCACCATTCCTTTGAAAATGATATTGTATGAGATTAAGAGCTTGAAATATGTGGATGTCGAAGCTAAGGAGATAGTGAAGTTTGAGTTCAACAACAAATACTTCAATCTATATGATGCCCACAATATTTCCAAGAACCATTGTGCAAAGGTGTACCATCCATGGATCCACGAGACATTCCACTAGCATGAGGAGGACCATTGGAGATACTGCTACAATAACTCCAAGTTCCACGAGCGGGTTAATAAAGCCACAACATGGAAAGTTGTTATGTAGGTAGGAGCACTGCAGGAAATAACAACAACAACAACAATAAGCAATAAACTGGCGCAAGACAAGGGTAAGAAGAAAATTTTTAAGAACCCAAAGGATGAGAAAGTTCAAAGAAGATCCTATCACTAAGAAAGTAGCTTTGGTAGCAGAGGAAAAGAGGAAACATCACATAAAGATGGTAAAGCAAAGGAAGAATGAAAAGCAAAGGTTGGAGGAAGTAGAAAGGAAGTTGCAGGAAATAGAGAAGAAGTTGAAGGAAGAGTAGGATCTAAGAAGGAGATAGTGGGAAGAGAAGTAGAAACAAGAGGAAGAATAAAGGAAATGTGTGATGAGAAAGCAAACAATGCCCATATAGGTTGAAGACTAGGAACAACCAACAAGTGAAGAAGAGGGTGAGAAGATGCAAGATCGGGAGCTCGCTCAACAGATTGAGTAATTGATTGAACATGAAAACATGGAGTTGGGATAACATCCACAGGACCAAGACACCGACCTCATGACAAGAGGACCCTAGGCCACCTCTCAGTCTCCACAACCTCAGTGTCAGAACTAGTCTCAAGCGAGCAAAGAGAGGTTCTCCTAGATGATGGTTCGATAATGGATGTGTACAATCTATCATTTGATGAGTTGTAGAAGAAGGTTGTACACGCGTGGAAAAAGAATTTCTTGGATGATCATGCATCACATGCATTCATGAAGGAAAGGGTGATAGTACCAGATGTCAGAAAGCATACAGTTCCCACGGCTGATGCCACTTTTTCTTAAGTAGGAGACACGAGCTCAAATGTCAAGTTTATGTTAGCAAAGGATGAACAGATGGAAAATAACTTGCAGGCAGCTAGGCAAGAGGTAGAAAAATTCAAATAGTGGAGCGCAAGTTCCACAATGGTAGAGATGAGGAAAGTGATACTTTCTAAAGTATCAACACTTGAGGCTACCATGTGAAATCTCTATGATGGATTTGTCACAATGCATAAGTTTTCCATCTGCATGGTTTTCAATAATGGAGTAAAAGGTTTTCCTGAACTCTTACAGACATACATGATGCTATCACCCATGTGGAAGAATGGAAAATGTGGTACAAGGGAGCCCCGCTTCACTTTCCAGAGATGATGAAGCCGAAGGAAGAGATAGACAAAGAAAAGGTACATATGTTGATCTAGAAATATGAGCATCTCATCCCATTCATCAGTAGCATACAAGCTTCATATGCACGATTACAGAAGAGTTTCTATGTCATAGTGAAAACTCATAGGATCTCATCAATCGGTTCCATCACCAAAGCTAAGCACAAGAACCAAGTCTAGCTAGAGATGGACATGTACATGGAGAAGCTAAGGAAAAAGGCCATCAATGATTACTTGGAGCTGAGAACATAAAACATGAAGGGGTACATTAGTGGTGTTATCATGGTTAACACCATGTTGCACATGCTTTAGGCTGAGTTGGAAAAAGGTTCCAAGACCATATACTCGAAAGAAATGTAGGTAAGTGTTCGCTATCAGAGAGACACCATCAAGGAGTTTGGGGACATCATCGCACAGTACCAAGATTTTTATCACTACGTGACCGAGAAGCATAAAGTGGAAGTTATCGAGTTGTTATTTCCCCAAACTTTTGAGTCATAGTCTTTTGTCTTATTAGGTCACCTCTACCCTATTTTGTCTCACATGGGTACATGTGGAAAATGTATATTATTTGTAATTATATTGTAAGTCGAATTCCAAGTGTCATTAGTGGAATTTGAACAATCACTATGTAATGTAATGAGTTATTTGTAAAGGAAGTTGAAGAGTCATGAGGGTAGTCAAAGAGTCACAAACGGGAATATCAAGGGTCACCCCACCCTTTATTATAAATAGAACCTCATAAATATTAGAAGAGGATTTTGGGAGCTAAGCTTTTGGCTAGGCTTAGGCTTAGAAAAGGCTTGGGAGTATTTTGACGAGCCTTGGCTTCTCCGCAACATATAGAAAGTATACGTCTTTGGAGGAGAAGGTGTTCTTGGTTGTAATGTTCCACTATTGGTGCTATTGGTTGTCAATGGTGTATGTATGGATGGAACTTTCACTTATAATAATAATAACTGAGCCAAACACTTTCATGCATATGTTGTTATTGCAGTTGGACTATTTTAGTTGGTTTAGAAATGTATTTTTTTTAACTTACACATTTTCTTATGAACTACTTTGTATGCAATTGTATGAATCTTGTTGAATGCATGTTGTTGGATTAACCCACACTTTGGTTTGTGGACTATTCCACATTTCAGCTTGTGATGTCATTCTGCTCGCATGTCCCTTTCAGGATGCATATTATTACGAGATTCTTAGGGGCGCAATTCCTTTTTTGCTCCATGTGTTAGATCCCCCATCCATCTCACTTGACTCGTTGCAAGGTGACATACTCTCTTTAACCCAAAGTTATCATACTTACATCTGAACGATACCACAGTCAAGGCATTACACTACCAACCATTGTTGGGAGTCCTACTCCAAATGGTATAATTTGTAGTTGGGACTTCTTACTGAGGGGATCCCCTAAAATTTGGCAGGTCCAACACCGTCAACATTTATGGCAGTAGAATGAGGGTCAGATGACAAGCTGAGCCCTTGAAGTTTGTTTTGAATTTTTTCATATCATCCATGATTTATATCACAATCTCAACCCCGACATGTTTTTCTCATGCTCATGATTTTGATGCGCTATTGGATGTTATAGTTGACTTCTCACAACTCAAATTTGATGGTGAAATTAGAGAATCCATTTTAATCCATGAATTTTCCTTTCTGGGTTTCTGTGACAGGAACAAAGTCCCCTAGGTCAACATTCCTATCCATTGTTCGCTTACACGTTTGGAGGGCGCGTTAGGAAATGACATAACACATTTCCTGCAGCCGCTATACACTCTATCAACCACATGATCAGAGAATTAGGATGTTCTTTGGTATTTTATGATAGTAAAGAACTTCATCGCAAAATTCTAAAATTCTGAAAATCACCTAAGCAATCTATTGCACACTTTTATGATCATTTCTGTCATTGCATTTTTGAATTTCCAGAGGATGAAGTTGAATAGAAAATTTTGAATTAAATATTTCAGTATCTTGTTCACATCTCTATGAATCCACATGAGTTAGAATATTTTGAACCCCTCCTAACATACCTCAACGTTAGAGCTGCTAAATCTTAAACGGACAAGGTTACTATCCCAAGTGACCCTTCATCCCCTTCTCATCAAACAACTCTAGCTATGTAGGATGAAGTGGGAGGAGTTGTGAACCTAGTTGTTGAACTATTACCATCTCCTCCTACCCTACCTTCTCTGGATTTATGCACAGATTTGGACTGCAAGCCTGATGGTTGTCACGTGGTCTCATTCACTCAAACTCCATCCACTAGTTCCTTTGATCCTTCGTATTTTGGTATGTTGTGTTCATTTCTTCGGGACTTCACATGTGATGTTTACGATGATCAAGTTATGGATGGAGTTGGTGTCGAACAATCAACCTACACTATTATTTTTTATGAGTATGTGTTGGAATGTGAACAAGAAGTTGAAATGAAGGATGACCTCCTTCGGTTCACACCTCATCCAATTTATCTTGACATCTTCCACAATTTTTCCATTGTTTATTTCTCTTGTGAAAATATATCTCTAGATATTTCCACTTTCAATCATTCACAGAAGGTGTGGGATGTCATTCGATCATCTGATTATGATGAAGACAAATATTTCTTCCCAAATCCACTCAATCTCTCATCTTTCATTTTTGGAAACACAAAGATTGACATTTTTGTTTCTCATCAATCCCTCTCTGTGATTTATTAGATTATAAGGATTTCATTGTCGATCTTGAATTTTCTAATCATGTCCATCGTGATCTTTTCACTCATTCATTTCATCACGATTCTGATTCACCTATTGTTGATCTTTTTAAGCCGTTAGTCTTTGATGACCTATCTATAGGTTTTAACCCCATACAAAAATTACCTTCATATGAATTCTAAAAATAGAAAATAAACAATGGGGAGAGCATAACACATAAAACAAATCTACACAAAGATTTCCCCTAGATCCCAAAACCAGGACTACCAGATTGATTTTTCATTATGTTCCTTTCAATGTTACAATACATATATATGCATGTTGAATCATCCATAAACCCCAATCCATTAACCCTGAATTAGAGCATAACTGTAGTTCCATTGACCATATCTACAAAATACAATGGATCGAAAACCATCACGCCCAAAACCATGTGCGAAAACCATGCACAAAACCATAGGTAGGTCCACCCACCTAATATAACACAACCCAACACTATCTTCTAATGAAGAGGAAACTCCTCAAGATGTCAAGGCACTTCAGTCCAAGTTGATGGTTATGTCATGTTCTTGTAACCCTAAGGTCAGTTCCACTTTTTTAGGCCCCTATACTACTAGTGTAACTCCTTATTGTTATTAGTACAACCTCCTTATTATATTGTTGTGCCCATGTAGTCCCCATAGTGTTACTATTGTGCCCCATATAAGCCTACTATTGTTATTATTGTGCCCTTACATTATTATTGTTATGTCGGCTCTGATTATATTATGATCCCTTAGACTCCTATATATAGAAAGGAGGTCTTGTCATTTGTATCATCCAAGAATTGTTCATTTGTGTAATGTAAAGGAGGTTGCCCCCTTGAAGAGGCTGAATTCTTAGGCATTGGTCTATATTTTCTATCTTTTTGTGAGTTGGTTTCATAACATCTGGTATCAGAGCTTTGGATTCTAGGGTTTTCGCTGCTCCAAAAAGGTCATCGTGGAATTTTCACTATCACTTTTTTCTGCAACGTTTCAAAAGCTAAAAAGAAAACCCATTTGAGATGAAATCTCACTGAACCTCGGGTCTGAATTTTATATCTTGTATCACTATATTTTCAGTTATATGATCTAAGGAAGTTAAGGTTTTTGTAGACTCCCAAATTACATCTTAAATAGGTGACCTTGGGAAAATCATCATAACTTTCTCTCTGAGCATCAGATTGAAATTTCGTAAGAAGTTACAGAAATATGGACAACGTGGAAGCTAAGATGGATGGTGTGGAAACTGTGATGGATGATTTTAAGACAGATTTGAAGACAGGCATGGAAGATCTGAAGATAGATTTGACAAAGTTTCCACAAGAAATTCTTACTAATGGCGAGAGGGTAGTAAAGGAAACTCATGATGAGAACAAAATAAATGTTAATCATGATTTCATAGACTCTAACATTGGATTTAAGAACCACCATGTTCCAAATATCGACATGAGGAAGTTTGATGGCAAGGATCCTGGAACAGGAATACTACAGATGGAGCAATTTTTCGATCTTCATAATGTGCAAAACACACAAAAGGTACGCATTGCAACTTTATATTTGGAAACAAATCAGTTTGTGTGGTATCGATGGTTTTGCTCTCATAAACAAATTGTCATTTGGGCTATTTTTATGGATGAAATGATAACACATTATGAGGATACAAAAAGCAACATTTTTTTTAGCCGATTGATAAATCTCAAACAAAAGGGTTCAATGATGGAGCACATTGAGGACTTCCAAAAATTTAATATAAGCGTAAAAGATATTCCAGAGGAACATAGGATTGATATGTTCATAGGGACTTTAAAAGATAACATCCAACATGAGGTTCACCTTTGCGAAACAGATTCATTGGAGAAGGCATTCAGGGTTGCAAGAAAAATGGAAACCAAAATTATGGCAACAAGGAAGCCTACCACTCACAATCATAAAGATGGAAGTGTTGCTACCCCTAGCCATCCACAACTTACAAGGTTTACACCACAAAAATTGGAAGAAAAAAGAGAAAAAGGGCTTTGTTACAATTGTGATAGAAAATACACTAAAGGTCATAAGTGTGCTGAGAAGAAATTATTTTACATAGATTATGAAGAGGAGGAAGAAAAGGATCAGAAAACATCAAAAGAAGAGGATATACACCAGGAACCAACCCCAGAGAAAGAAGAAATGATTCCGACCATATCTTGTGAAGAATTGGCAAGAATTACCACTCCTCATACTCTCAAGATAGAAGGACATATCAAGAAGAAAAAAGGTTCAAGAAGTGAAATATCACATCGAGAAAGAAGAAATGAATCCAACCATATCTTGTAATGCATTGGCCTAAATTACCACTCCTCAAACTATCAAGATAGAAGGACATATCAAGAAGAAAAATGTTCAAGAAGTGAAAGATCACATCGAGCATCAAGAAATGAATCCGACCATATCTTGTAATGCATTGGAAGAAATTGCCACTCCTCAAACTCTCAAGATAGAAGGGCATGTCAAGAAGAAAAATATTCAATCAGTGAAAGATCACATCGAGCATCAACAACAAGCTCTCCAACTTTTAAAGGATAACGCCACTTTGGTGCAGAATTGAATGAAACAACAGGCAGATCAACATCGCAGTGAAAGAAGTTTTGATGTAGGCGATTGGGTATTTTTACGACTACATCTCAAGCAAGCTATTTATGAGAAGGAAATGTTGGCAATACTACAAGAACTTAAGAAATGGCAACCTTACCTAATCAGAAGACACTTCAAGGTAAAAATGGATGATGATAGTCTTAAATACTTTTTAGAACAAAGATTATCTTTAGAAGAATAGAAAAAACGGGTCACAAATATGTTGGCTGATGACTTTGAAATCATCTACAAAAAGGGGAAGCAAAATGTTGTTGCAGATGCACTCTCAAGAAAGGATGAGGATGTGGAAGAATTGTTTTGTGTTATTTCTATTATCCAACTGGATTGGATAAACGAAGCAAGGGATGAATGAAAGAAGGATGAAGAAGTGTGGCCACTCATTCAAAAGTTGCAGAAGATCCCAGTTCAAACAATATTGCCAGAACTTGACGAGGAAGGAAAAATCATATTGGAAGCTGGAGCAATCACAGAAGCAAGAACCAGATAGCTATGAAATCGGTCAATTTTAGAGTATCTCATCAAGTGGAAGAACTTACCCACTGAAGATTCCACATGGGAGGACAAGATTTTTATATAGAAGCATCAAGAACTACTCAAGCATTGAGGACAACACTTTTTGAAGGAAAGGGGCATGTTTAGGTCCCTATACTACTAGTGTAACCCCTTATTGTTATTAGTACAACCCCCTTATTACATTTTTGTGCCCATGTAGTCCCCATATTGTTATTATTGTGCCCCATAGAAGCCCACTATTGTTGTTATTATGCCCTTACATTATTATTATTAGGTCGGCTCTGATTATATCATGACCCCTTAGACTCCTATATATATAAATGAGGTCTTGTCATTTTTATCATCCAAGAATTGTTCATTTGTGTAATGTAAAGGAGGTTGCCCCCTTGAAGAGGCTTATTTTGAAGGCGTTTATCTATCTTTTCTATATTTTTGTGAGTTGGTTTCGTAAAACCCACCCCCCCCAATAGTAAAGATAGGATGGAGGGGGGGGGGGGGGGGGGGGTGGTGTGAAGATATGAATCGTTTATCATGCATATGGGTGAATCCCAAAGTTTTGACTACGACCCCTTTTAACCACAAATGACGAAAGAAATTTTTCCATATGCTCCTTTATTTCTTTCTTTTGAACTTAGGATAAAGGTCGAAATATGAAATATATAAAAACACTTTATCCCATCATGCACATTTGATTTTTATAATGTCATTAAACTTAGAATAACATGGCACATAAGCATATTTATAAAACCAACTATTTCTACCTACCCTTTAACTAAAATAACATTTTTATTCTTCTAAGGGGTGCACTTAGAGTAGCAAACCCACATTATTTGTTTCATTAAAAATGAAAAACTATATAAATCCTACCACATATTTCTCCTATTGATTCACATTAAATGGTAGAATCAATGTCATTTTCTACCTAACAACTGATTTACCAAGATTAAACTGTTTGGAAAATCTTTATTCTCTAGTCTAATTTATAGAAATTTAAACACGTTTAACCATGATTATACTGTATGATTAAACAAATAACTAGTCATTGTGGCATTTTAAACAAGTTGCACATAACCTTTATTTATCAATGATGAAGAAAACTATCTATCAGTAGTGGTATTTAGACTTGCAACACTTTCAGTATTTTTTCTTTTGTTTCTCTTTGTTTTGGTGGGGTCCAATCTTATTTTATTTTTTCAATGTTTTTATTTTCCTTTTTTTATTTATACCCTCTTTTCTTTTTTTATTCTATTTTTCTTATATTTGGAAATCATTTGCAGATTGACAATTATTTACAATATAAGATTCCTGAGATAAAATACTCAATCATCTTGAGATCCTATAAATTATAGGACCCTAACACTGACAACAATGCTTACATGGATGAAGATCAAAACAATGATCTTTCATATGGCCAACTCGGTCACAATGTTGGAATCTACAAATCTGTTGTTTTGGAGGAGGAGCAGGAACCAGTGAATATGAACTATCATGCAAAAATCAAGCACTATGAAACTGGATGGGCTTGGAATAGTATGGAGCATAAAGAGAAACCTCCTTATCATATCCAATACTTTTTTATGCTTGTTGTTGACAAGTCCTTTCCAAGGTCTCATAATTGGATTCGGAAGTGTTGGTTGAATTTTTGCTTCTGCATGCAAATCTATTCTTTCAATGACTTGATTAGTTTATGCATGTTGATGGGAGTCAACTTCCGACTCAGAAAATGGATTGTTCTGAACAAAATCAAGTTCAGAATGATGACTACGCTATTGTAGATCCTCTTGTTGTAGTTAAGATTCAAGCTGCAAAAAATCAATTTTGTCTTGTGCATTTTCTTGTCTTGTCATCATCCATTTTCCAATAATTTAACTTCGTGAATCCAAATGTACTTCCAAAACCAAATAAAAAATTTCTACCTTTGTTAAAAATAATATGTATTTGAATGTTACAGAAGGACTAGCACAAACACCAAATGTAAGAGTGGTGCAATATCCAAATATCAAGAGCAAAAATGGACTATAGCAATGGATTTCTAAAATGAATCTCTTACGATTTAAAAATTAGTTGGCTTTCATGTAAGACTTGATAACTTGAGGATTTCATTGGTGGTCAGCTTGATCACATCATTGATGATATCCTAGTGTATAAAATCAATATTCTTCACATTACCCTGGTCGAGTCTCTTATCCACATTGCAAAATTGATGCACACTTGCAATTCTCGTTTACCAAGAAAATTGTTGAGCACCTATAGTTAAAACATAGAAAATATTGTATACTTATCTCGCCTGCAAACATACTCATGTAACATACATCTTAATATTTCTATGATATTTGGTCTTTACCTATGTCACTATTAGATTTTTTTTTCATCACCATTAACAGAAAGAGTTCATGCATATGCACCACATAGTCATGGTAGGTTATAAATATATAGTTTCCAGGAGATATAACACTCAAAGTCTGAATGAATTCACTTTTAGACGCATTTGAAGGGTTTCACAGTGTTCCATAAACACTAATATCCTTTCCTCTTGGAATATAGAGTGATCATCCTATTATGTACGCTATAACACTCGGGCAGTTCTATATCAAACCAGCATAGGACCCACTCACAATCGCTTCAAAAAACTGCCAAAACTTTACTAAGGTTCCACGATGGCATAAGGCTTGTATATAGCTTCAATATGAAATGTTAATGTTGTTCACATTCAATAAATAAATCCATCCTCTTTAAGAAAAGAGAGCATCAAACTCTTGGGAAGCGGATCCAATCTGCCCTTTATCTTTTCCATCTTTCTTAGGAAACAGAGACTAATGAATGTTAGGTAGGACTCCTTCACTAGTAATGATTACAACTCCCAACAACCATCTTAGCTATTGAATCCTTTTCAATGACATCACTTAGTCTTCAGCCATTTTACTGTTGTAACTGGGAAAATATTGACCGATTACAAAAAACACCATCAATGGGAGCACCAAAGGTCTTGCATTCATATGCAATGAGTAGAATGGTAGGATGAACATAATGGCAGAAGGTGTTTCTTCTCATGAAACACGACCATACTTCTTAGAACATGGATTGATGTCTAGTTGGAGCTATGGTCAATGTGTCAATGAAAACACTCAATACAACACACACAATAAAATTTTGGGTCAAAATTCAATGGACCGAGCTTCAAATGCACAAGGACGAAGGGCTGAAGTCACTACTTATAATGAGATTGGTGTAGACTCATCGTTTATCGCAAGCATGATCTCCCAATGACTACAGAAGGAAGGTTTTTCGACAGTGAAAAGGAGAGAAACGACTACCACGTCATGAGATTGAAACCATGCAAAAGCCAATTTGTTGTGCTAAACAAGGTGAATGTTACAAACAATGTTGAACCCATTAGTGGTGATAAAAATACACAACATACTAGAAGGACGATGACATACTGGAAGCAACATAGTAATTGAGAAACATTGGATCTGTGTAAGAGTTTTAATGGGAAACAAATACGTCACAGATAGAAATACACTACTCCATCAACACGGGGGGAGAGCGCTTCAAAATAATGGCTTAAAATGTGTAGTCCAAAATGAAGAGAAAATATTTTCACACAGTTACACTCCTTTTTCAACAAAAGTATATACTAGTCTCCAAGCTTGACATACATTTAAGGCCCAGTTTCTCCTTTCGTGACTTAATTGTTAGCTCACCATATTATAGATTCTACTGGAAAACTAACGTGATAGGAGAGAGTGCACAAAAAATAGAAAAAAAATAAAATTTGACGCAAATAGGAGGGGACTGAAACAAATTTGTATGATGACAAAGAGGGAAAGTGTGGAGAGTAATGCCTAACTTGGCAGAATCACACCTGAAAAGGAACGATCGAGCATTGAGTAGAAAAGACCAATGGATAGAGACGGGAGGAAGCATTAGGATTTTGAAGCTAGTGGAAACTAGATGAGTTACATTAACTAGGGAAGACAATGTCTAAACTTAGAATCTAGGACCTGCACTTTGAGTATGAGGAAAAAATGCCAATTTTCTATTTCAGAATAATGGGCAGAGGTGCAGGACTGACATGCACAGAAAGGCCACAAAAACCAGTGGCTCAAATTAGATTGAGCAGTTTAGGAACATAGCAACTCTAATACCATGCTAAACATACATGGAGAAGACGAAATATGAAAGATAAAACATGAATTCCATTTTCTATTCACATTGATGTACATTTATAATACATTGATATGATTGTTGGATTCATATTCCAATGTCTCTTGGACTCCCTTTGAGTGTTGAGCTCCAACACCTTAACCCTTAGCAGATTAGGTGTCTAACAAACACAATAAAAACTCTGGAGGTATTAGTACTTTGCAAATTAAACTGCATAAACATATGATTCTAAAGAATGTAAAACGCATCCAAAAAAAATCCGCAGAAATATTCCATTTTATCTATTAGTTAAATTAGTCATTTTATCAACCCTAGCATGGTATGTTGGATCCAAAATCATTGGGTAAAAATGAGAAAAGGTTAATAAGAAGAATTACACTAAAGGAAGAAAAATAATATTATTAAAATAAAATGAATTGTACATAAAAATAGTTTATTCCCAGAACACTTTGGGTGAAAGATTTTGTCACTTTTGCGATACTAAGAAGTTGAAGATGAAAATTAATATCTCTTGTATTGCCTAGCTCTTAATCACATATGTTCTAATTTTCAAAATATTTGGCACACTACCAACCTTCTTGACTTGTTAAGTCAGCAAAACCACAGTGATTTAGGTACAATTTTTGCTCTTCTTTTCGAACATATAGAAATACAATGTTAAAGAATCTCAATTAGTCTCTTACTTTCTTAAGGTCCCACAGACCATATTAATCTTAGTAAATGTTAATCATCACCATAATTATATTAAAAATAGTTTTTAGTGTTTCATAATTAAGTGTAGAGCAGATATATATATATATATATATATAAGCCAAGTTTGCTTATTGGTTGGAAGAAGACTAATCTACCCACAATGGGATGCTTATCACCAAGATTGTGCTAGACTTTGGTCAAGTCTAAACGCCCATTGGGAAGTTTAATTCTCCCAAAGTGGCTTCCGTCCCTCCCCATGAGGTTTGAACTTATGACCTGGCATTGTTCTTACACCATCAAATATTGTTTAATAAATATAATGAATAATCAATTTGTATTTACTGACTAAACCCCACATAAATTAGAGGGTCTACGCTTCATGGGTCAATGTATCTTTATCTTAAATATAGATGTTTATATTTATTTTAAAATTATATTTATTAAACATCTATAAGATTAAATTTGTTAATTTGTAATTTTTTAAGGAATGTTTTTAGTGCAATTTTTTGGATTTTAGAAAAATTAGTTAAAATTCACAAAAAAGATTCCAAAAAATCTCATTAAAACAATTGCTTTTTAATAAAACACATTAATATAAAATATAAAATTAATAAAAAAAATAAATATAATTTGATAAATGATTTTTTTATCATTTAATTTAAAAAAATTTAATTTAAATCTATAATAATGAATATATTTTAGTAATATTTATATTTTCAAATAATTTATATTTTAAAAACATAGAAATTAATATAATTTTTAAATAAATAATATATATATAATTAAAAAATTGAATAATGTAAAATTAAACTATATTTAAATGGATGGATGTGTAATTAATGGAATCCACCCATAAAAATGTTTTATTAAAATTAATGTATTTTAGTCGAACAAAAGGCATCACCAATTTAACATATAAAATATAAAAAACATTATCATTTAAAAAAGCACTTTTAATTTAAAAATAACAGTGTACAAAATCGTGATATTTCATAAATATTTTATTCTATTTTTATTTTAAATTATGAAGACGGAATATTAAAAAAAATACTAATTTCATTTATCTTTTATTTTATTTGAATCCCACACGCAATTTCTACAAGAGACTTAATTTCATTTATCGTCTATTTTATTTTATTTGAATGCGTATTTTTTAATTGAATGCCTAACACGGAATTTGACTTGTCTTTTATCTGGTTGCGGGTCATGGATTTCACACAATTCAATAGTGTTTTTTAAGTGGAATTTTTTGAATTTTTTGTATAATTTTTTTAAGGAATTTATTAAATTGATATATCTGAAGGATTTTTTTTTAAGATATTAATTTTTTTTAGGGTATAGAATAGTAAAAATACGATATAAATAACACAAATAAAACAAAATCGATTGAAAAGTCTCACACTCGATTGAAAAGTCTCACGCAACGTCGAGAGGGCGCCATTCCGGTGTAGTAGGTGAACACCGATTGCCCCCGTCACTAAAGATTGTCCTTGGGAGTAGGTGAACACCGATGCTTGGTTTTTCATTGCAATTTCTGGGTTTTCCATTGCAATTTCTTTCAAGTCTCATCCGCTCCTGCACAGTTTTCGTCTTTGTATTTCTCTCTGGTATTTCCAAATAGGCAATGGCCGCATCCTCTTCCACCTCTGGCTATGGCTCTTACGACGTATTCATCAGTCACCGTGGGCCTGACGTGAAGAAAACATTTGCCGGCCATCTGTATCGTCGCCTTCGTTCACTTGGACTGAAAGTTTTTCTAGATCAACCCGAATTGCAACGGGGAGACTCTTTGACTTCTCAAATAGAGAGCGCTATTAGATCCGCCTCCGTCCATGTGGCGGTTTTCTCTCCTGGATATGCAGACTCTAATTGGTGTCTGGATGAGCTCCTCCAAATGCTGAAATCCGGAAAACCCATTATCCCGGTGTTTTACGGTGCCAAACCCTCTGAGCTTCGCTGGACTCGGGGTAGTGATGGAAAGTATGCTCAAGCCCTACAATCACTGGCCAATAAGACGACTGATGATGATCAACCTCACCAAAAGAGGTTGCGATACGACCCTGGCACTATTGACAGTTGGAGAAACGCTCTTGCTAGTGTTTCATACATATGCGGTTTCGACCTGGAGAGCTGCAATGGGTGAGAACTCAACCTCCTCTCTCGTTTCATGGTATTGTATTATTTTATGGTGGATAGACATGTATATATTCACGTTTGTTTAAATGTGATTACATATATACACGCACACAATTTTTTGGGTTGAGAGAATAGTTCCACTACATTTGTCGGAAATAAATCTTAACTATTACTATAATTTTTTAGTAAGAATCATAACTAAAATAAGTAGGAATTACATTTTCCAACACTCTCCATTAATGACTATTTGTCTGAATATCAATTTACAAAATCTAGTTGTGGTCAAACATAAAAATAAATAAAAATATGTTGATGTCCATATAAAACAGCAACCATCCACCGGAATGCATGGGTACTAACTGCTTCAACCGTCAGTCTTGTAGGATGTCTTTCCCATACATGGTTCTTTCAACCATTATCACTGCACACCTGTACCTGCACTTGTAAATCCCTCTCCATCATTGTTAATCTGGGTTTTGTTGGATTATCGGTAACCATGCATTGGGTTTTATCGGATCACTGTCAACCATGCCACCAAGTGCTCTCAGCAACCAAGGCTCAACTCAGCCACGAAAGCTCAAGGCACTCCAGCGACTATGGGCCACAAACTTGCTGGTAAGGCACTCCAGCCACTATGGGCTACAAACCTGGCACTAGGGCACTCCAATGACTAGACTCAACTAGGCTAAGGGTTTTCTCGGCTAACCCTAAACCATGCCAACAAGAATCTCTGTCACACTTCACTCTTACACTACGTAGTCAATAATTCTTGTAAATTTCTGTATTGTTCAAATAACCAGTTCCAACACACTCAAAATTGTGATAATAGTTGATTAGAACAATGAACAATGACCATAGTTAGTAAGAACAATGTCAGTTCAATGACAACCAAAAAAATACGATGATACCATTACCTCGAGCCCATTACTCGTATCCAATGCTTTGCTGCCGTTCTCCCTGATAATATCCATGACCTCAGTGTCCTGATCCTTTTTCTTTCTTTCATGGCCCAACAGGGGCTCGTGATTCAAATCCCGAATTTGGGTATTATCATACACAGGTAGAGAATCTTTGGGAGAATTAAATACCTGGACTGGATGCGTTTTAGCAGGTTGGGATTTCGATTCTTCCTCCGTGAAGTGATCCTTTTTTATTTGAGAAACACCCACAAGAGGAGCCACAATGCGCTTGTAAACAAGACCGAATTCTTTATCAAAACAACACGAACAGAGGTTGAGCCCTTCACAACCTCTGTTTTTCAACAATTTCTTGAACTCATATCTGACATGCTCCAGAAATACAAAGAGTTGCAGTTTCCCGACCGCGTCATCCACTATGGCACAGTAAACAAATGAGCCGTCCATTAGAAAACTGTACATTTTTTCTTTTTGTGGTATGCGTCAATCGGCTGTGTAAAGGCGGAACCCTCTCTAAACATTCCGCTGCTACTTCCTCCAGCTCTGCATCGCCTTCGCTGTGCTCTGCCAGAATTATGGGGGCCTTCGAAACGCATGAAAAGTACACCAAATTTAGCATAGACCGGGACGCCATTAGATTTAGCAGGATCCAAATCCTCGGACGATTGAAGAACAACTGGCCTGCAAACGTTGAACACAGGGCCACGCCATTCACTGCGGCAGACAGACCGCCCCAAACTTGAGCGCACGAGAACACCGCCCACACTGCTGTTGTGGGCAGATCCAAGATCATACACTGCACGTTGTCTTTGATCCGATCCCTATTGGATTGCTGACAACATATCGCTCCACCCTGCTTCACAAACAGGCACCAGCAGCACCATTGCAACTGCTTGTTGGTTTACACTTGGACGAGCAGCTTTTCACCACCGCAGCTCCCGCACTTCCTCTATACCACCGTTCCACCAGCATGCAGACCCGTCTGTTTAAAATCAGCCTTCAAGACTCGTCCACACTGGATCCAGATCCGCGGTCTCCACACATATCCACAGAATCGGTCAACGCAGCAGATCTGCCCTACAGCAGTGATCTTTTCTACAACGGGCCACCACTCCAAAAACACAGCAGCAGCGCTGCCAGTCGGCCTCTGCCAATGCTGCCAGTCCGCCAGCTCGACCGATCTGCTGTCACGCGTTGCCAAAACCGAACCGAATAAATGGACAAACCAAAATAAAATATTCAATAAACTTCTTATTTCCCCTTAGCCCAAGACGGGCCAAGCCCCTTACCTATATTTTCCAAACAGTTTCTTACTGGCTCTATTTGATTTTCTTGTGAACAACCAGGGACGAAGCCGAGTTGCTGGATCTGGTAGCTGAAGGGGTTTTGAAGAAAGTGAAAAAGACAACTTTGCATGTAGCCAAATATCCAACGGGTCTCGATGAAAAGATAGAACATTTTGAAAATGAATTTTTATTGCAGCAGCAAGAGCAGAGTGGAAAACCTCTCGTCCTGGGAATTGTTGGGTTGGGTGGTATAGGAAAAACAACCCTCGCAAAAGAACTCTTCAATCGAAAGAGTTCGCAGTACAAAAGATGTTGTTTTTTATCGGATGTGAGAGAAAATGCAGGGAAAGGCACTTTAATTTCATTGCAGAAAAAACTTCTTAAGGATTTGATTGGATCAGATCCACAAATAGACTGCATCGATGAAGGTATGGAGAAGCTTAAACAACATCTCTCATCTTTTCATTCCTTGATAGTTGTCGATGATGTTGATCATGTGGATCAGATTGATTCGCTTTTGCCCGATCAAACTGTTATCCCGTCAGATAGTTTAGTATTGATTACATCCAGAAATAAAGATATTCTCACAAGCTCAGGAATTGAAAATTCATCCATTTACAAGCTAACTGGGCTTAGCAAACAACATTCACTAGAACTCTTCTGCTTCCATGCCTTCAAGCAACCCTCTCCACCATCACAGTTTGAATCTCTTGTAAATAAATTCTTAAAAGCCTGTGGGGGTCTACCTCTCTCTTTGAAAGTGTTTGGGGCACTCCTCTGTGGAAAAAATAAGCAATCTTACTGGGAGGAACAATTGGACAAACTTGGACGGATACTTCACAGGGACATAAAGAAGAGTCTTCAAATTAGTGTCGATGCACTCGATTCTGAGGAACGGGAAATATTCCTAGATATTGCGTGCTTTTTCATAGGTGAGGACAGGGATATGGCCGTCAGAATATGGGACGGGTGCAACTGGAAAGGTTTTCAAAATTTAGAAGAGAGGTGTCTAGTTGAAGTGGACAGTGATAATGTGATACATATGCATGATCACCTTCGTGATCTGGGAAGAGATATCACCAAGGCTCCAGGATTGGTGCGTGGGACAGACAATCTTGATGACTTGTTGCAATCATCCTCTGTAAGTGTTAAATCATTCAAACCTATATAAATTAGGGAATTCAAAATCGATGTTTAATTCTTCATCTTTTGTCGATATTCAACAGGTAATAACCAAAGTGCGAGGAATTAGGACGGTTCAAACTGATAGATATTATGACGAGGATGAAAACGGGCTCTCAGAAATGACATGGCATCGAGGAATATTGCAAATTCCTGCAAGTGAAGATGGTCTCCTGGAGCGCATTTTGACAAGGGTGCACTCACCAAATCTCCTATGGCTTCGCTGGTACAACTTTCCCTACAATTATCTTCCTTCCTGGATTCCAATGCAGAATTTGAGGGTTTTACAAGTGCGCGGGAAGGAATGGACATCGCTGTGGGAAGGCGAATTGCAGGTGCATAGAAATTTAATTAGTTAATGCTTGTATGGTTAATTTGCATTTAATATGTCCTCGCGTGATTCTGAAAAAAATTGAAAGGTTTTGTGTATAGGAATTTTTCTTATAGTTGAAACACGGAAAAATTTTGCAGGCACCTCTGCAGTTGCGGGATTTAGAGACTGAAGGCGCCCTCTGGAATTTTCCAAGCTCTATAGGGCGGCTCAAGTACCTCGAACGGATTAATATTTCCGCGGGTGCCTGGGACGGGTCCCCGTACCAACACAAAATATTAAGATTGCCAGAACAATTTTGTCAGCTTCAGTCATTGAAAACCTTGCGGTTAACCAACTGCGTAGAAATGAAGTCACTCCCAGATTCCTTTGGTGATCTAAGAAACCTCCAACGCATTGAACTCCGCTATTGCGAGAATTTGGAGAGGCTGCCAGAAACCTTCGGGAATTTAATCAAACTTAAATATCTTGACTTGTCGTCTTGCTCAAAGTTAACCATGTCAAGCGAAACACTCGGAAATATAAGCAGGCTTGAGCACATAAATCTTTTCGCGTGCCAGGAGATTGAAGTATTGCCTCTCAAAATAACACAACAAAGGTCGCTGAAAGAGTTAAATTTGTCGTATACAAATTTAAAAGAATTGCCAAATGCAATTGGAGAGCTAAGCAATTTGGAAGATCTGTGTGTGGGAAGCCCTTTGCTGGACACGCTGCCTTCTTCGCTCGGTGACTTAAGGAACTTGAAGAAATTGAGCCTGCAGTATTGCCCGGAATTAAAATGTTTGCCGGTCTCTGTTGGACGGTTGACTCAGTTGACTCTGTTGGAAGTACAGGATTGTTCCATAAGCGAACTCCCCCACTCTCTCGGTGATTTGAGGAACTTGAAGACATTGGAGTTGAGGTATTGCAAGGAATTGAAATGTTTGCCGGCTTCTGTTGGACGGTTGACTCAGTTGACTGAGTTGATAGTATTCGGTTGTTCTATAAGCGAACTCCCCCATTCACTCGGTGACTTGAGGAACTTGAAGACATTGAAACTGTGCGGATTAGAGGAATTGAAATGTTTGCCGGCTTCTGTTGGACTGTTGACTCAGTTGACTGAGTTGAGGGTAGAGGCTCCCATAAGCGAACTCCCCTGGCTCCGTGACTTGAGGAATTTGAAGATTTTGTCGCTGAATGGTGGACGCGAGTTAGAAGAGCTTCCAGGGCTTGAACATTTGAGGTCTTTGCAGCAGTTTAGCGTCTCTGGAGTGAAACTAAAGAAAGTGAGAGGGTTGGCGCAGTGCACAAAGCTTCATGGACTTGGAAGGTGTTGAACAATGTCCGTCCTCGAGGGTGCAATTGAAATGGATTATAAATAAAATAAAAAATAATTTTATGATATACAAGATCAAATGGAAATTAAATATAGAAGACACCTAAAAAACGAAACAGATTATAAATTAAAATAAACAAAATATTTTATGAGTTTTTCATACGCTAAAAAAACGAAATAGATTATAAATTAAAATAAACAAAATATTTTATGAGTTTTTCATACGCTAAAGTGTAGAGGAAGCCAATATACTCTTAAAATTAAATATAATGGGAGCACGTAAGACAGAGGCTACAGATTATTTTTATAATGTTATAATCTTAGAGGTAAATGGTATTAAAGTATGTTTTTTCCACAATAGTTTGTTAAAGTTTACTCATTTTTCTTTATGTATTTTATTTTCTAAAAGTTTAGTTGATAATTTCTTTTAACTTGTTTGAGTAGATATAATTTTTTTAGTTTTTTTGAGTAGATATTCTTGAAAGTTTAGAAATATGAATAGATATTAGATATAGATATCTATTGTTTAGAGAAGTCACTAATATGTTAGAAGGAATATTGGATTTAGAAACATAAGTTTATAAGAAAAATTCTAAGTAATTTTAAAAGAAACCTTATTTTATAATTCAATATTAAAGAAGTCATTGTTTGAGAGAAGGGAGTAATAAGATAATGAGATGCCAACTTAATGATAGGTATGTCATTGGAAACCAAAGATTGAATTAATTAATCTCTTGCGAAATGTAGGGAAGTTAATGTTTTAAGGGACTTAATGAGCCATTAGTTTCTTTAAGGAGTGTTGGTGGGCAACGATATAATCATTTGAATTGGATCCTCACCAAATATCTTTGTAAACTTTGTAATTAACATTTATTTTTAGAAAAGTTTAGGAAATGTACAAAATTTATTTGGAAGTTTAAATGAACCATTGTGATTGGTGGCCTTCCAAGGCAAACCATTAAAAATGAACATTGTGATGAAGAGGGGCATTCAATAAAGAGGAGAGAAAAGAAGGAAATGAGGATTCGTAGTGACAAAGATGATAACTCAAAGAAGCAATATGCTTGATGATTAGAGGAGAATAGACATTGAATCTATCCCATGATGGGTGAGGATTGTTGTTAAGCCATGACCATATGCAAATTTCCTACCAATGAGTAACAATATGCTAAATATGTGTATAGCTCACCCTTTTGCAATCAATTTATTGCTCAATAAAATCCCATAAAATTTGGTTTTCCTGCTTAAATTTTCCATGAAAAAACCTATGTTTTTTGCATATTGGAAATCTCTATCGTATGTTGTGTTTATGTTGTCGTGTGATTGAATACTCTAGTTTAAATCTTATTTGGATTATGTGTTACCACAAGAACACCCCAATCTATTCAATGGAAAAATGGTGAAATGTATTTGCATTCTCTTCAGTTGATTTTGAGTCCTAGCATTAAGGATTTTGAGTGCAATAAGTAATGATGGTATAGTGCTAACCTACAAACATCAAACTTTGCAAACATATAAAATTATATTGCTTGTATATGGGTTTTTGAATTGCATGTGTTGTTGATACAATGTTTGATTTTGACAGTTAACTAAACAATGTGTTTTCCACTAGCATAACAAAATTGAAAAGTGCACTTAACTTTATTGTTGGGCATTGACCTTGCCACTACAACTAGGTAAACCAAATTGTGGAACTAGATCTATTATAGAGAACATTCATGTCCATCAATGAACACTAGCCTTAGTAGTTAAAAATTTATATTGCACTCAGTTTTGTAGAGGATCCATTTTGACAAAACGAACAGGTCAGATGCCTACAATTTATGAAACATATAATATCAAAGAATCTCCATTAGAGAACTAGAAACTGCTACCATGGGAAAAGCCTTGAAGAGGGAGATGTTGGAAGAATTAAGAAACTTAAAAAAGAAGTTTCAAGAGACAAGTTAGTATTGGAGGAAGAGAGGGGATAAGCTGGAAAAATAACTTGCCAAATGCTAGGGCTCCTTCACAACCATTGATAGGTAAAATTCCATGGATATTTAATTGGATAATTTGTCGTAACATATATGATAAAAACATATTGAAATTCGAAAATCTATGCTATGAGGGTGTTGAAAATGGTTTTTATTGATACCAAAGGTTGGCATCCAAATGAAAGAGAAAGTTACATAAACAACTAGCATTTTTCAAGACCTTTATAGTGATAGGTGGTACACATATTGACTCCTCGCGATTGAGGAGAAATATACATATACATATATATATATATATATATATAATATATATATATATATATATATATATAATATAATATATATTATATATATATATATCACAAGTTTTCCCAGCTAGTGGACAATTCGGCCACAAGAAAAATTGACTAAAGTCGCTCCCCAAAAACATAACGTCAAACACTATATATATGCCACTAATGTGGCTCATTTGAGCATCATCTTTGGTTTTAGGTAAGAAATAAGGTTTGTAACAAACCACAAGGTCGAGCCTCGTAGAGATAAGGCCAAGCTAATGAGTTGTATTTTCCTAAGGAAGCATGTGTTGTGATAGGGACGATTACAAAGTTTATAGGAGGATATTTTGCATTGTTTTTGGGAAATATTTTAGAATGTTTTTGAGAGGGAAAATATAGCCTATAAGTCTAAACTAGGCCAAGTTGTTGATAGAAGTTAAGCCCTAATTGCAAGCCAAAGAAACCTTGTTATACAATTTGTTGTAGGCCCAAATTGACTTGGTTGTAGGCTTGAATTACACATGGTTGCAAGTCCAAATTACCTTTTGTTGCAGGCCCAAATTGTCTCGGCTGTAGATACAAAATCCTAGCACAAGAAGTAGACATGTTGGATTATTGATTATAATGAAAGCCAAGTTTTTGTGCTTGAGTAGACCGAGTTATGGGAAACCTTTATACTAGTTTTGGAGTAGGTTGAGCCTTTTCAAAGGACTGGTTTGTAACCCCTATCATAATAGACATCTGACCTGTTGAGTAGACCAAGCCCTACATCATTGGATATTTCTTATTTATAAGACATTAGAGCTGATTGATTGCAAGGAATAAGGAAAATTTTAAGGATGGAAATTTATCTTAGAGTTTAGAAACCTTGGCGAATCTTACTAGTTCCTAATATGTAAATTATAAAATGTCTGGCAATATTTTTATAAACATATTCAAATTCCTAATGATTTTATGTAGAATTTCTCACTATAGATCAACCTGATAATGCAATATAACTAAAGAAAAATACTTGAATCTACTTCTACAATCATTTAGCGAAAGCTTAAAAGATTTGAGCAAGATCAAGCGGAACACACATAATAAAGAATAATCAATGCACATGAAACACAGAAGATTACTCAGGGGAAGCCTCAACTAAAAACCCCACTATCTGTATTGTCATTACAAATTGGAAATATCTCAGAATTATACACAAAGGCCTTCTCCTTTGCCCACCAATTCTCCTATTTTTCTCCTAGGTGATCCTACTGTTACCAAGTATAACACTGATCACTCACACTGATCTCACAACCTGTAAAACTGCGCAATCCTCAAGGAATGAATTCCTTCTGCATGCGTGAGTTTTGTTTATAGGAAAACACATGCAACTGATAGTACATTGTCCCTGTCTTTAATCTCAATTGGGTCTTTCTCAGAATAGACATGCATGAGTTATCGATGAGAGAATCTTCAGTTATCTGGACTATACTAGTTGGATGCATGCATGCATTAACTGACTGAACTCACAATCAGTTCCTCAAATAGTTTGGAACTAATTTAATTGGACGTAACTCAGTAAACTGAGATAACTAATTACAACTCAAATACAACTCAATCTTATCTCCTTAATAAAGGGTTAATCTCGTTAATTTAAGGGATAACTGTTGCATGACTTCAGAAAGACTTCTAACTTGAATTTCTCCAACTAATTAACTCAAGATGAATTAATTAATTATTTTTCAAGCAGCTGGTGAGACTAAATTTGAATTTTAATTCTCAATTTTAATTCAAGGACAAATTAAAATTGGAATATTTTTGTTGCGACATTTCAACATTCCCTCTCAACAAGAAAATGATTATCTGCCACCCCGATCCTGTCTTTATGGAACTCGAATTTACACTTTGACAATGCCTTTGTCAAAATGTCTGCATCTTGCTCCTTTGTCGAAATATACTGCAACAACATGATCCTCCTCGCTACACAGTATCTGAGATGATGATACCGGATGTTGATGTGTTTGGACCTATCATGAAATATTAGATTCTTAGAGATTTTGATACAACTCTGATTATCGCAATAGATCACAGTTGGATTCATCCTCTGATCAAACAAACCAGCTAAGATTTTCTGCATCTAGATGACCTCATATGCTGCCTGACTTGCAGCCATGTATTCAACCTCTGCCGAGCTGAGTGCAACCGAACTCTGTTTCCTGCTGTACCAAGAAACTGCAGCTGAACCAAGGTTGAAAATCCCTCCTGATGTGCTCTTCCGATATGATGGACTACCTGCCCAATCTACATCAGTGAAGCCCTGTAGCTTCACTCCCTTTGTCCGTTTGTACCATAATCCATATTGAGATGTGCCTCTGAGGTATCTCAAAACATGCTTTACTGCCTTCCAAAACATCTTGGTAGGCTGAAGCATCGCTTGACTCAGCCGGTTCACCACATAGCACAAATATGGTCGTGTGTTCACTAAGTACATCAGTGAACCCACAAGCTACCTATACACAGTAGCCTCTACTACTTCTCCTGAAGTAGCATACTCCTTCCTCCAGTTACCCACTAGAGGAGTCTGCATGGGCTTGCACTTCTCCATGTGGAATCACCTGAGTATCTCGTTGGCATACTTTCCCTGAGACACAAACAACTCCCCATCCTTTTGCCACACTTCCATGCCAAGAAAGTAATGCATGAGCCCCATGTCTTTCATCTCGAATTATCTTGCAAGGTCCTCCTTGCAAGACATGATCAACTGATCATCACTTGTCAATATGAGATCATCAACATAAAGTACAGTGATCAATGGCTTACCTTTCACCATGATGTGGTATAGGTTCGCATCCTCTTCACTCTTTGTGAAGCCCAACCTAGTGAAGTAGTTTTCTATCATGGTGTACCAAGCACGAGGTGCTTGCTTCAACCCATACAAAGCTCTCTTGAGTCAGCACACATGCAACTCATGATCAAAGGTCTCAAAACCTTCCAGCTGCTCTATGTACACCTCTTCCTCAATCTTGCCATTGAGGAATGCAGTCTTCACATCCATTTGATGGATCTTCCAACCCATCTGTGCTGATAGTGCCAACATCGATTTGATAGATGAGTACCTTGCGACAAGAGTAAAAGTCTCATCATAGTTGATCCCCTCGACTTGTGAAAAGCCACAAGCAACAAATCTTGCCTTATGCTTCTCCACACTACCATCAACAACTTTCTTTACCTTGTAAAGCCAACAGGAACTCACAACTGAATTGTTCTCCAGTCTTGGAACCACGTCCCAAACATTGTTCCGAACTATGGAGTCATACTCCTCCACCATAGCATCAACCCAAAATAGTTGTTGCACTGCTTCCTCAAAGGAAGATGGCTCGGTCTCAACACATTCCCCAACAAGGGCCATGTATCCAGTGTACCTATCAAGTGACCTCTTCTGTCTGTACCGAGAAGATGGTGCTCCCACATTCTCTCTAGCATCCTCCAACAATTTGTCAGCTTCTCTTGTGCGTTTCCGTCCATCTCTAGAAGACTCTGTTTGAGTGGATATCTCCACTCCTGGAACCTCTGCATGCGGCTACTCCACATCAGTCTGAGGCTTCTCCTCCTTAGGAACCAACAGTTCCTCCACAGCCTGTAGTTGCAGCTCCCTCTCAAGGGAAACTCGCATGGCCTTCTACTCATCAAACTTGATATCTCTACGAACCACTGTCCTCCGACTAGTAGGCCAGTACACCCAATAATTATGACGTGTATCAATGTACCCCACAAGTATCCCCAACTTTATTGTTGGCTCAAGCTTCCTCCATGCATCCTTGTTCACATGGAAATATACCGATGAGCCAAAGATCCTGAAGTGACCCACATCTGGTCTCTTACCAAAGAAATCTTCCCCTGGTGTCTTCATCCCAAGTATGCGATGCAAGCTTCTATTCTGCAAATAGACCGACGTGTCTCATGCCTCAGCCCACAAGTGAAGTGGTAGGCCTTGGTCATGCAACATTGCTCGTGCTGCCCCTACAATAGTTCTGTTCTTCCTCTCGGCAACCCCATTTTGTTGTGGGTTATGAGGTGCCGTCAACTCTCATTAAATTCCTTCTGCTGCACAGAAGTCCTTAATCTCTTGAGAGACATATTCTCCACCATTGTCACTTCTCAAGGCCTTGATCTTCTTCCCTGATTCTTTCTTGACCAAAGCTTTGAACTCACAAAACTTTGAGAAGGTTTGGTCCTTCTTCTGCATGAAATAAATCCAACATTTACGAGAATAATCATTAATGAAAATCACATAATGCTTTTGCTTCGCTATGGATGTCGTCGAGAATGGTCCACAAAAACCAGTATGAACTCCCTCTAAATTGCTTCTGCTCGACTATCTCGATCATGAAAGGAAGACTTGGCATACTTTCCCAAGGTACAACCTTTGCTTGTGTCAACTTGCTCAAGTTTACCTTTGGGAAGTCCTATAGATATCCACTACATTATCTTCAAGGCCCCATGATGCAAATGGCCCAACCACCTGTGCCATAACTCGCCAATGTCTTGGCTTTGCGCCAATTTTTCTTTCAAACTCAATGCTGCACAATTATCTACCTCTATTTTATAGAGATTCTTCACTCGAATCCCAATCCTCTTGGTCTGACCTGTGGCTATGTGTCTTAGGAACGCCTTTCCTTTATTGAAGACAACATCGTAGCCTTTGTCCTCCAACATTGCGACCGATACCAAGTTCTTCTTCAGCCCAAGCACATACTTCACATCTGTTAAGGTGAGAGGAGCTCCATGCTCCTTTGAAAAGTAATTGTGCCCACTCCTGAAACACTGTACTTTTCGTCGTCACCCATCTCTATGCGCATCTTGAGGTCTTTCTCCTCCAAGGTACTGAATAAACTTTTATCACCAGTCATGTGGAATGAGGCTCCACTGTCAAGATACCAAACACAACCCACCATCGATGACACCATGCATGCAATGAGGGTAAATTCCATTTCAAACTTAGAGGTTAATGCCTCACCTTAAGATCCTTTCGAGGATTCCTTCTTGGACTTCTTTGATGGGCAATTAGTCGCATAATGTTCCATCTCGTGACAATTAAAGCATCTCAGTTTAGAATTGTCAACCTTCTTCCCTCCATGAGAAGAATTCGATTTGGAATGGGAAGCCTTCCCCTTCCCTTTCCTTGCCTTACTTTCTAAGGCTAGACTTTCTTCATCATCATTCTTGGATGCAGAACCATCTCGTGTGCTCCTCCTGATCTCCTCCTGCATCAGATCTGACCACAGTCGTTCCTAATCTGACAAATTCTCCCTTTCATTCATAGAGTCCTGGTAGCTATTCCGTCTCTTTGGAAGGCCAAGGAGAGTGAGGCTCACCATATCATCATCAGTAGTAGTTATTCCCACACTGCTAAGCTCATCTTTGCAAGTGGTGAGCTTGTTCAGATATGTGGAAATAGTATCGCCCTTCTTCATCTTGATTATTCGAAGCTTATCCTTGAGCACCAATTTCCTTTGGTCACTATTGTTCTGGTTGAGGTCCTTTAATGTCTTCCACATTGAAAATGGAGTATCCTTCCCATGGAGATTCGAGACAATATGGTCTCGAACTCCCTCAAGGATAATCCGTCTCGCCTTCGCCACACACTTCTTCCATTTAGCCAACTCTTGTGCATTAGTTGAAGTTGGCTTTTGGATTTCTTGATCAATGAATTCCTTCAAGCCGTTGTCTCCTAATACAGCCTCCATGCGATCTTTCCATGCTATGTAATTCGAGCTACCATCCAAGACATACTCAAGTCTCAAGCCAATGAATGCCATTGGCCAACCTTGAAGTATGATAAGAATTCGATTTTTCATCTGCAACTAAGAACTTCAAACTTCGAATTCTCTTCTTAATATACTGTTCACAGCTACGATAACCTTTGCTCCGATACCATGTAGAATTTCTTACTGTAGATTAGCCTGATAATGCAATATAACTAAAGAAAAATAATTGAATCTACTTCTACAGTCATTTAGTGGAAGCTTAAAAGGTTTGAGCAAGATCAAGCGGAACACATATAACAGAGAAGAATCAGTGCACATGAAACACAAAAGAATACTCAGGGGAAAGCCTCAGCCAAAAACCCCACTATCTATATTATCATTACAAGTTGGAAATATCTTAGAATTATACACAAAAGCCTTCTCCTCTGCCCACTAATTTTCCTATTTCCTAGCGCAGTTTCTCCTGGGTGATCCTACTGTTACCAAGTGTAACACTGATCACTCACACTGATCTCACACCCTGTAAAACTGCGCAATCCTCAAGGAATGAATTCCTTCTGCATGCATGAGTTTTGTTTGTAGGAAAACACATGTAACTGATAGTACATTGTTCATGTCTTTAATCTCAACTGGGTCTTTCTCATAATAGACATGCATGAATTATCGATGAGAGAATCTTCAGTTATCTGGAGTACACTAGTTGGATGCATGCATGCATTAACTAACTAAACTCACAAATAGTTCCTCAAACAATTTGGAACTAATTTAACTGGACTTAACTCAGTAAACTGAGCTAACTAAGTACAACTCAAATACAACTCAATCTTATCTCCTTAATTAAGGGATAATCTCCTTTATTTAAGGGATAACTATTGCATGACTTCAAAAAGACTTCTAACTTGAATTTCTCCAACTAATTAACTCAAGATGAATTAGTAATTATTTTTCAGGTAGCTTGTGAGACTAAATTCGAATTTTAATTCAAATACAAATTAAAATTGGAATATTCTTGTTGCCACATTTCAGCATTTTATATAATGTTTATAAAAAAATGGTGATTTTTAAGATAAAACAATTTTATAATATAAATCTCAGCGAATCGTTTTGAGAAAAAAATGGAAATTGACAAATCTTTTTTTTAGAAAAATCATGGAAAATTAGCCCACTCGTGGTTGACTCAGCTAGCTGAGTTTAAAGTAGGATGTTGTTCCATAAAATAACTCCTCCGCTGTCTTGGTGACTTTTGTAACTTGAAGGTATTGTCAATGTCTAATTGCAAGGAATTCAGTTGTTTTCCGACTTCTAATGGATTGTTTACTTGAATGTTTGAGTTCTATACAGGAGTTGTGGCTCTATGGATGTGTGAAGTTAAAGAAATTGAGAGGGTTGGCCATGGGAGCTTCACTGGGAGATCAATACCATACCATGTGCATTCATATTGGGGGATATATATTGAAGAAAAAATGACATAATATATTGGGGTATATATAGGGGGTAAAGGATTTTTATATTGGTAGGTATAGAAAATGTAGCTCAAAATTAATGAAAAATATAAAAGGGTATAAACAATGTTAATGTAAAAACGGATACCTACAATATCTTGTGAAAGTAGGGGACATTTAAATTGGGAAGGTATATTGGGTTCATATTGGTAGGGGTTAAATAATGTGATTTATAGACGTCTTTTCCAATATGTAGTCAAATTAAGAGTATTGTTTAATATGCAAGGAACATATGTGATATGTCAAAGGTTCATTGAGTGAAGCCCCCGTGGGGTTGACACAATGCACAAAGCTTCACAATCTTACTGTTTATAGGTGTTCTGAGTTGGAGGACTTGGAAAGTGTCGAACAATGTGTAGGTTTTAATCCTGTACATAAATTACCTGTAAATTAATTCTTCAAACAGAAAAATAAACTATGGAGACAATAGAAAACAAATATACATAGATTTTTTCCCCTGGATCCCAAAACTAGGACTACCCGATTAATTTTTCATTATGTTCCTTTCAATGTTACAATACGTATATATACATGCCGAAGCATTCATAAACCCCAATCCATTAACCATGGATTAGAACATAATCGCAGTTCCCTTGATCGAATCTACAAAATACCATGGGCATAAAATTATCATGCCCAAAACCATGTGCAAAATCCATGCACAAAACCATGGGTAAGTCCACCCAGCATATTTGGGTTTGCCCCCAATCCTTGGGTCCGCATAAAAAAATTGTTTCCTGGGGTTCTGCCTTGGACCCCATGCATGGGAGCTACTGCCCCCTGCAAACCCCCTGATAGGGGGGGATGCCACCCCCATGGTGCTCGACAAAACGTACAGTGCATGGGGCCAGTTGTGAAAAGAATATAACACATGCCCCAACACAATGTACATCCTTACGTGCCTTTAATGCCTATCGATGTCTGAAGCTTAGGTGGGGTGGGGGAGTCACGGAGCAGCTAAACCACGATTGAAAGGACTCAATTTATGACTAGAAAGTAGAAGAAGAAGATAATTATACAATGAAAGCATAATTAAATCATTACAATCTTTGGAGAGTGCCCATTAGTCATGATGAGAGGTCCACGTGTATATTTTATGTTTCTTCCAAAATTTACACTAATTTAATTATTTAATATGTGTTTTGAGTTTTTCATTTATTAATAAATGATTGATCATTTAGTATGCGTTTTCGTTAGTAGTGCATTGGAAGACACAATGCTAGGTGTCATAATTGGATTACCTTGGAGTTGATTATCATTTTTATTTATCCCAATTGTTTGTGATTGATAATTTTAATTCATCGTAATTTTGTGGAAGTTTTCCATATGCTATATGGAAAGGGGTAAAGAAAATCAGTTGTACTTATAAAATTAAATCTACAAAATCAAATGGAAATTAAATATATGGAGAACATTAAAGAAGCAAATGGTTTTTGTTTAGAATAAAATATTTTTAATTTGGCATAAGAAGTCTTTCATATGTTAAAATGTAGAAGAAGCCAACATGTTCTTAAAGATAAATATACTAAGAGTGGGTAAGAGAGAACTCGAACATTTTATTTTATTTTATTATAATGCTAGAGGTAAAAGATATTAAAGTATTAATTGAAAAATAACTTTCCAAATGCTAGGACACTTTCACAATTATTGATAGGTAAAAGTCCATGGAAATTATATTTGATAGTTCGTCATAACATATTTTATAAAAATATTGAAATCCAAAAATATATACTATGAGGGTGTTGAAAATGGTCACTATTGATGACAAAGGTTTTCCAAATAAAAGAGAAAGTCACATAAACAACTAGCATTTTTCAAGACCTTTCTATTGATAGATGGCACATTAGTAACTCCTCATGGTTGAGGAGAAATGGATTTTTGAACACACACACACACACACACATCCTATCATTTGCACAAGTTGAAACAACTAGTGGATAGGCTAGATAGGTCGACCCCCAAAAACTTGACGTCAAACACTATATATATGTCACTCGTGTGGCTCAATTAAGCATCATCTTGAGTTTTTGGAAAGCATCAAGGCATGTGACAGACCATAAGGCCAAGCCTAATAGACACAGATGATCTAATGATTCATATCTCATTATGGAAGGCTATGTTGTGATAAGGCATACTCTAAAGTTTATAGGAGGATATTTTGCACTATTTTGCAGATAGGTTTTAAATTAGTTTTGATAGGGATAAGACAAGAAGAAACTAGGCCAAGTTATGCCAGCTCTTTGGAAGACCGAGGAGAGAAAGACTCACCATGTCATCATCGATAGTCATTATTCCTACACTACCAAGCTCATCTCTGTAGGTGGTGAGCTTGTTCATATATGTAGAAATAGTGTCGCCCTTTTCACACTTGATTTTCCAAAGCTTGTCCTTGAGTGCCTGATTCCTTTGGTCACTATTGTTCTGATATAGGTCCTTCAATGTTTTCCACATTGAATACAGAGTCTCCTTCCCATGGAGACTCGAGACAATATGGTCTCGAACTCCCTCCAGAAGAATCCTTCTCGCCTTCGCCACAAACTTCTTCCATTCAGCGAATTCTTGGGCATTAGCTGTTGTTGGCTTGGGGATTTATTGATTAATGAAATCCTTCAAACAATTATCTTCTAATACTGCTTCCATGCGATCCTTCCATGTTTTGTAATTCAAGCTGCCATCCATGGTATATTCAAATCTCAAGCCATTGAACGCCATTGGTGAACTTTGAGGTTGATGAGAATTCGATTTTGTACCTGCAATCAAGAACTTCAAAACTTCGAATTTTCCCTTCATAGTATACTGTTCATTGCTTTGATCACCTTTGCACTAATACCATGTAGAAATTCTCACTGTAGATCACCTGATAATGCAATGCAACTAAAGCAAAATACTTGATCTACTTCTACCATCAAACTTTGCAGAAGCTTAATCAATTTGAGCAAGATCAATCAGAACACATATAATAGAGAAGAAGAAATCATACACATGAAACACAGAAGAATACTCTGGGGAAAGCCTCAGCTAAAATCCTCGCTATCTGTATTATCATACAAGTGGAAATATCTTTGGATTATACACAACTTTAGCTCTCATAGCTCTCAACTCTCAGTACAATCCCTCTTTACTGCTCATAGACATAATAGACAACACATATGCCTTTTCCTCTGCCCTCCAAGCCTCCTATTTCCTTGCGCAGTTTTCCCTGGGTGATCCAACTATAACCTTGTGTGACAGTGATCTCACACACTGCTCCAACACACTGTAAAATTGTGCAAATCTCAAGGAATGAATTCCTTCTGCATGCAAGAGATTTTCTTATAGGAAAATTCTTGCAACTGTTAGTACACTGTCCCTGCCTTTAATCTCAACTAAGTCTTTGTCTGTACTGACATGCATGAGTTATTTATGAGAGAATATTCAACTATCTGGAGTACACTAGTTTCATGCATGCATGCATTAACTAATTGAACTCACAATCATTTCCACAAATTGTTTGGAACTAATCTAACTGGACTTAACTCAGTTAACTGAGCTAACTAATTACAACTCAAATACAACTCATCCTTATCTCCTTAATTAAGGGATAACTTCCTCAATCAAAGGAATAATTATTGCATGACTTCACAAAGACTTCATGTTTGAATTTCTCCAACTAATTAATCCAAGATGAATTAATTAATTATTTTTCAAACAGCTGGTGAGGCTAAATTTGAATTTTGATTCTCAATTTTATTTCAAGGACAAATTAAAATTGGAATATCCTGAAATGCTATCTTTAGAAATGCTATTTTTAGCATTTCTTGTTGCTATTTTCAACACCACATAGCCTAGATTTATCAAACAAAACCTAAGGTCTTCATATTTGTCGATCCAACCAAAGTATAAATCCCACAATGTAAATAGATGTGTTGGAGTCGAACATGGTAGAAACCACCTGATTACTGGTCAATGATGTAAATTGTTAACACGCATGAGAGAAACGACCAATGATGATGATGGCTCTCAAGGTACAACAACACAATCCACAAGTGTGAACAATGAATTTGGAGTCAGACACTCACAGAATCATTCAATCGAAAACCAGTGATGTGAACGTATAATTGAATGTGAAGAAACTTCCATTTAGGCATGCAAGGTCCAAGGTACTAAAAGGGAGTTCCTAGATCATCTTCCCGAATAATGAGTTGGATTTGATAGGAAGTGATTCGTCGAAGGAGGGCCATGTAGGTTTTAACCTCATACATAAATTACCTGCATACGAATTCTAAAACAAAAAATAAACAATGGCGAGAGCATAAAACATAAAACAAATATACATAGAGATTTTCCCCTAGATCCCAAAACCAGGGCTACCAAATTGATTTTTCATTATATTCCATTCAATGTTACATACATATATATAAACATGTCGAACCATCCATAAACCTGAATCCATTAATCGTGGATTAGAACATAATTGTAGTTCCCTTGACTAGATTATTGGGATGGGGTCCCCTGGGTAAGTTTTGGGGTTAAAAACCCAATTTTTGATGTAAATTTTGGTAAAAGATGTAAATTCTTTGAGATTTGTGGATGCGGAGCGCATAGATGGTTAAGAGTCAAAGGGGTTTTAGCCCCTTGTTTATGTGAAAATTGAGTCACTTTTGATATTCGCCCTTGGTCCACGGACCATGGGATTGTATGTAAAAAGCTATAAATAGGTGTGTCTTAGAGAGTCTAAGGCATGTCGAGGTCTGAGAAGAGGAAAAAGGGCGAGTCAGGAGCAAGTAGATATAAGAAGAAATGATCTGCAGCTGATTGTGCAAAGCCCTAAAGTGGAGTCTGTAGCTGAGTGCGCAGGGTAGTCTTGAGTCTGTAACACCATATTGAAGATCAATAAACTGGATTGTTGAAGAATTCTTGTGTTTATCTGTTTACTTCAGTTTAATTATGATTGTGATATTTGTTGTAATTTAATAATGTCTTTATGAACTATTAATCGATTAATGCGCGAATCTATGGGATACGTCCTAATAACTGTACACAATGCATGTTAAGTACTTCCGCAAAGATTATAATACATTCTGTTATGTTTATTAAATGCTTAAGTAGATCTGCGCGAGCTTAGATCTGGGGTTATTTTTGGGTGAGACTTCAGCCTGCGCTATGTGGGTTGATGTCGAAAGGGTCAGTCCTGTAGGGTTTTGTTTGGTGCAATTAACTTTGAACCTAGGTTAGGACTGACTAAGCCAACAAATGGTTCCATTGTTGGGACTGAGATCTACTTAAGTAGATGTGTGATTTTAAGTATTAAGGGATTTTCATAGTGAATTATATTAGATATCATTTTTTTGGTATTCAAATGTGTTAATTCATTCATGTATGACCAATTCCATTAGAGGTAGTCGTAACTGACTAATTTCTAATGATTTTTTAATAGTTCACTTAGCACTCATTGCATCTAGTAACGCTCACAAGGGTGATGAAGTAGGATTGGAACTAGTGAAATGAATCACATAGCGTCAATCATCACTTCTGGGGCTTGCACCCGATAACCAAGATTTCTCGAGAGGTCACCCATCCCAGATCGCCTTTGGATCAAGCACGCTTAACTGTGGAGTTTTCCCCACAATCAATCCCACTTAGCTTGCTACCCCATTTGCAAAACGTTAGCAAGTATTGTGCCTCATGAACTCTACTTGAATGGTTCATTAGGCACAATACTTTCTAAGGTTTTGCAAATGGGGTAGCAAGCTAAGTGGGCTTGATTGTGGGGAAAACTCCATAGTTAAGCGCGCTTGAGCTAGAGGCGATTTGGGATGGGTGACCTCCCAGGTAGTCTTGGTTACGGGGTCCAAGCCCTGGAAGTGATGATTGACGCTATGTGATTCATTTCACTAGTTTCAATCCCACTTCTTCACCCCTGTGAGCATCGCCAGATGCAATGAGTGCTAACCGGACTATTTAAAAATCATGAGAAATTAGTTAGTTACGACTACCTCTCATGGAAATGGCCATACATGAATGACTTACTTAACACAGTTGAATCCCACAGAAAATGATATCTGAGATGTGTGATGTCACATCACTGGAATTCGACTAAGAAGGAAATTGAGAAGTGGTTGGTTAGAAATATTCATGAATTCACGCCGCAGGAGAACAGGAATCCACTCCTGTCAAAGGAGTAGTGGTTGGACAGATATTTGTATACAAAAATACATGAAATTTTCTTCTACACCTTCTCGATCAAACTATACGAGTGGATAGCTAAGTTAGCAGATGGCCAAGGAAGGTGGAAGCTTGACGGTCCAATAGTGTGGACTCGAGAGTTGGTATGATTATTAGAAGCCTCTGAAGACAAGATCATGCATGTTGTCGACCATTGGCTCGATAAAATTATAGGAGGATTTGTTATAGATTTCGCGGTTGATACCTCAGTTAGCTATTGTGAAGCATAGCGTCGCTTCTTCAAGGGATTGCAAGGTAAGTATATGAGATCTCTGAATACTTGGATTAAGATGATCTTGTGTGAAAAAATGGTTATGCCATTGCCTTGATGTTTGGATCTAAGCAAAGTGGAAAGCTCTTCAGAGAATGAGAGAAATCAGGTCTTGAGTATAACCTATTGATTGGGCCTCCTTCGAGCGACAACGAGGGAACGGTACAGGCCTCACCGCGAAGTGTTGTCCAACTGATAAGACAGGGTTTTACGTGAATACATCATCCATCCACTCTACCTCCATCCCCACCTCCATAGCATACACCTTCGCCCACACCTCCACCACCACCACCGCCATTCAACATGTCGAACATGATGAAGCTGCCAATTTTCAAAGGTATAGGAAGAGAAGATACAAATCAGTTCTGGTTTGTTATGAATGTTGTGTGGACCACGCAGTACATCATTGATGACAACATAAAGAAGGCGTAGTTAGTCACTACTTTGCAGGATCACGCATTGTCATGGTATATTAAATATTGCTCTGATCATCCTATGGCAATGCTAACAGAGACTAAGGATGCTTTAAACAAAGAATTTAGTAAGCTTAAGTCTAACTCATAGTTAGTGGTTGGGTCTAAGGAAATCATGATGACGGCTGATGAAATGCCTTGGGAGTTAGATCAACGGTTGAAGTGTGTGATCCATGAATCTAATATGCATCTCACTGATGGTCAGCACCACGAGTGGTTTATAGCCTCACTTTTGCCCCACCTGAGGATTGCTCTATCACAGAAGAAGATAGGAACTCAGGTAGAAGCCCTTCAAATCACGATGAGGTTGCATGCGATGCCAATGCAGGATGCAATCTTGGGGGTACAACAGATTCACTTCCAGTTGCAGAACCTCTGCTTGGAATTGCAGAGCTTGAAGAAAGAGAAGGAGACTAGATGAGAGGTGTGCGAGGAATTCTGGTGCTTGAAATGTAAAAGACAAGGGCATGATAAAGACCATTGTCCTGTATTTGTGAACTATATCACAGGAGGGGGACCAATTCCCCTGAGACCAGAAGCTCCAACAAGGCCGAGCATGGGGGCGCGCTATGGTTTGCTATTTGTCAGGTGGCTGGAAAACACGTAACGGATAGCTATCATTTTCTTCAAAATTTTGTTCAGACACCACAACAGCTGTTCTACGACTTTTGTAAACTAGTGGGCTACGATGAGTGCCATTTTCGCAGCTATGAGTTGATGATGGAAAGAGCACCTACCTACCCAATGCAAGTATAAATTCTGCCTCTAGAGTAGGGCGTTGGAGGAGTGCGTGGAGGATGAGGGATGAGGACGAAGCTGAGGAGGAGGAGGGCCTAGTAGAGATCGGGGTTAGGTTATTTGTTACAAGTGTGGAATTCAAGGGCACTACGTGTGGGAGTGTCAAAATCAGACATGCTCATCATGTCAATAGTGCAACTAGTTGACCACACTATAGAAGAATGCCCTGTGTTGATAGCTAAGATGCAGAAGAAAAAGGTGCAACCTCAGCAAACCACACAGAACTTACAAATGATGAGATCTGAGCCCCGCGAGGAAGATCCGAATATGAATATCGTGCTAAGAAGCGGGATAAAAACTGGGGATGATAAGGGAAAACAACCTAAAGGAGACAGATGGGTCCACAAGGCCCCAAAGAAGGAAGTTGGTTTTGATCTGGAGGACATGAAGGAAATATTTATCGAAGCTAGGAAAAGCTTCACTAAGGCCTCCACCTCGGGAAGCCACATCAAGGTACCAGAAACCAACGTGCCTACAAAGGTTGATCCCTTTATGCTTACCACTTTCTTGGAGACCTGCATAAAACTTATGCACGATAGAAAAGTTTTGAAGGGCCTGCAAGAGTTAATAAACAAATCCATTGGCAAAGAAAACACTGCTGATGGACAATGCGTAGTAAGAAAAATTTGCAAACATAAGGCCAGAACAGGGCATGGGATGAGGCTCACCACACAGATAGGAGATTATGAGATGGACTAGATCATTCTAGATATGGGGTCTAACGCCAACGTTTTACCTAAACAAACATGGGAGAGAATGGGGGGACCTGCACTGCAGTGGTCTCTATTCCAGCTTTGAATGGAAAACTAGTTGTTAGGTCCCTGTACTACTAGTATAACCCCTTATTGTTATTATTCCAACCCCATTATTATATTGTTGTGCCAATCTAGTCTCCATATTGTTATTATTGTGTCCCATAGAAGCCCACTATTGTTATTATTGTGCCCTTACATTATTATTGTTATGTTGGCTCTGATTATATTATGACCCCTTAGACTCCTATATATAGAAAGGAGGTCTTGTCATTTGAATCATCCAATAATTGTTCATTTGTGTAATGTAAAAGAGGTGTCCCCCTCGAAGAGGATTATTTGAAGGTGTTGATCTATCTTTTCTATCTTTTTGTGAGCTAGTTTCATAACATTTGGTATCAGAGCTTTGGATTTTAGGGTTTCGCTGCTCCAAACAGGTCATCGTGGAAGTTTCACTATAACTTTATTTCTGCAATGTTTCAGAAGCTAAAAAACAAAACCCATTTGATCTGAAATCGTTCTGAACCTCGGATCAAAATTTCAGATCTTGTCTCACTATATTTTCAGAGATATGATATGAGGAAGTTAGAGTTTTTGCAAGCTCCAGAATTCCATCTCAAATAGGTCATCGTGGAATTTTCACTATAATTTGTTTTCTACGAAGGTTTAGACTTTGAAATTAAAACCCATGTGAGCTGAAATCATGGTAAAGCTTGTGCCCAAAGTTCAGATCTTGCTTCACTATATTTTTGGAGATACAGTCCAAGACATTTAGGGTTTCTGCAGGCTCCAAAATTTAATCCCAAACAGGTGACCTAGGGAAAATAGTCATAACTTTCTATCAAATTGAAATTTCCTAAGAAGCTACAAAAAGAGGATGGACTGTACTCTTGCGTGTATTTTTTTCAGGTCCAAAGGTCGAAACAGTAACATGTGGAACTTCGTACAAGTAGCTCTACTGAAAAAGTATATAAGAAGGTTATCATGGGAGATTGGGCATAACTCTTTGTTGGAGAATTCAATTTTTATCAAATTGGTCGAATTGGGAAGAGGACGCAGAGGGCTACTGCATTGTTTTGGATAATTTGGTATCTATGGATAAATACTAATTCCCTATATAAGTAGCCATATCTAGAACAACAATTTAAAGCACTTTAGCCTTTTCCTATAAGCAATAGATAAGACAAAGAAGATGAGAAGACCTACTTGTAGTTCCGCTTTCCTCGTGTCTGCTTTGTATCGATCCTGTTGCTCCTTCCCGTACTTAGCATGCTTGAGAAGTACCTGTAAACATCAAACAGAAGACAAAGAACCAACCAAAGCAAAAGATCTATTGAATACAAGCAAATGGAATTAGATACATTCACACATTTAAGCATCATATAACAAGATAAGCATATGGGAAAAAGGTTCAAATACTTTATTGAATAGAAGAAGGAATTACAACCATCAAGTCTGATTCGAAGTCACTCCTCTAGCTTGGATCCCATCCACATCACATCAAAAGCATGACAAACCTATAGCATAACAATACTTGTCTCAAAGTCAGTTCTCATAGCAACATTATCTCCTTACAATTCAACATAGTCCAGCCCTTGAACACTTAGATGAGTGCTTGATCCAGATTTAAACAGGAAGGCAACAAATTACAAAGATAACCATAAACACAGATATGCAGCAGAAATAATACTTCATTTCATTAATGTAAAATACTAAAGTATGCTTACAAACAGTAATGGAAATAAACAAGCTAGGGCGATGGTATCTTATCTCTGAGAAGAGATGTAGTGGCTACATGCCTCTGAATTGTGTTACAATGAGGCTTGAAGGCCTATTTATTGTTGAGAAACAATGGAAAACCCTTAACATTCCGAAACCCAACCTTAGAAGATGAAACGCCAAACTGTGGGCCCCATTTGGATAAATTGGTACATCAACTTCCTAGGGTCGTAACTTTGGCATACGATCTTCGTTTGACACGCACAATAGCTCGTTAGAAAGATCTATCCGAGCACTAGCGCTTTGTGAAGGGAAACATCAATTCATGGACCTATGTTGCCCCCAGATTTCCCAAAAAATGTCGTTTAGGGCCTCAAAACGGCTCCGGAAATTCAGGACCCGAAAAACTACTAAAAATAGTAAATTGTATTGCAATTACAGAAACTGACAAATTGAAAGAGACAGTTGTGGGGGTCCAAGTGGGATAGGTGGTTGGCGACCAATATCTACCTGGATCATTCCTCCCTCCTTAGGAAGCAATGGTCCCCATTGTGTTGATTTCCTCCATCTGCTGAACTTGGTCCCTAGTGAGCTGTTCTACAATTTCTGAGGTGTCCAATAATGGTGGGAAGCATGGTCGATGACGGTCCACATTGAACACTTAGTGCAAGCAAAGGAATGGAGGAATGCTATGCTTCAAATAATTGTTGCCCGTAGCCTTGGTACTGGTGTAAGGACCATGTCAGAGTGGTATGAGTTCTTGATGGGTTCTGGTAAGGCGTTCTCTCTGCAGATGTAACCAAACTTTGTCACCCACCTGAAACTTGTGTGGTACCCCTGTGTGTGAGGAGAAGTTTTTCTTGTGTTCTGTCATGACTGTATCCCTTTGTTGTTGCTGCTGCGTGGAAGAACCCTTTGCGGGGGTCATGGATGTGGCAACGATCTTCCCCTTATTTTCGGAGCAAGCCAGATAGATGAATTTCCTAGTCTGGGAGATGAGCTTGCTGCCTTTCTTAGTAGTGATCAAAGAGGTGGCGATATTTGGGGCTACCTCCACTATCCTATATAATGAATCACCCAAAGAAATAATGACAGCATGAGGCCTTGACTCATACACAGCATGTCACCTCCACAAGTATGGCTGGCCTAATAGTACATCACAAACATCCAAAGGTGTAACATCACACAATACCTCGTCTGTGAAGGGCTTGATGCTATAGGGAAGGCGGCACTACTGGCGAACTTTAAGATCTCGTCCTTCATGAAGCCACCCAATACTGTACAGCTCCGGGTGTGGTGTAGTCGGTAGGTCCAACTGCTTCATGACCTCTGCTGAAACAAGGTTCTTTTTGTTGCCACTGTTGACAATGAATTGCAGCGGAAAACCCTTCACCCACTTTCGTGAGTGGAAAATATGCTCCCCTTCCTCTGTATTTTCAGGCTCACTTTTCTGGATCTTGGCAATGGAAACAGTGGCATCGGGATCCGCATCAATGATCTGCTTCCCTTTGCCATTCCTCTTGTTGGGTTCTGGCTCAGGGTCGGAACATGCATCTGATTCAGAAGCCTTCAGCTCGGCCACCAACGACTGCTTGGTCCAACCCTCACTTGTTTTGTGAGTGGGGCTCTTGTGGAACTCACACCACTTTCCTGTTTCCTTCTTCGAATTCGTGGTGTTGTTCTTTTCTTGCGGCTTCGACGGGTTGTCTTGGGTCACCCCGCCTTGGCTTTGTCCTTTGGTCTTCAGATTTGCAGATCCAAAGTCTCGCTTCTTCTGTTTGAACTTTTGCTCGACTTTGATAGCATATCGATACACCGTGCCAAGCGAGGAGATGTTCAGGAACTCCATCTCTTCCTGGATGTATCTGTGTAGGTAGCTGCGGTATTTGAGTGCCAGATGTAGCTCATAATCTTTGATACCCAACTGTGTGCGAAGTGTATGAAAAATGTTTGTGAACTCCGGCACATCATGGTCTCGTCCCTGCCGCGGCGTGGTCTACTTTATGTATTTGTCCTCATAACTTTTGACAGGGTAGTACTGCTCCTTGATGGCATCTCGAAATGAACCCCAAGTGGGTGTGGCTAAAAATAGTGAGCCTGTGCTTTCATCCTTCTGCTTGCAATAGGTTTCCCACTAGTCCTTGACGTGGGGGCCTGCTTTGAGAAGAGTGAAAACAATCTTTTCCCGACTTGAAAATTCATGAACAGAAAAATACCCTTATAACAGATTTAACCATTTATCTATGGCATCTGCATCTATCTGACCCTCGAATATGGGGATTTCAAAATTAACTTGTACCTTAAAGGGAATGGCGTTTCCAGAGTAGTTGTTGGAAGCTGATGCGTCACCTCTGGGTAGCTGTTGAAGGATCTGGGCAAAGTTGTCCATCATCGCGTTCCGTTGTCACTCGAGGGCTTCTTCGAGCTAGATTTTGATAGGATCTCTTGCCCCCTCGTCTTTCTTCTCATCCGCCATGGGAGGCCGTCGAGATTTGCGAGGCTGGTCTTGCAAAGGTTCGGCCAGTTCAAACCCTAACTCCTTATATCCCGACCTCATTGGGGACATGCAAAGAAAAACAGAGAAAAAGCAGACCGCTCTGATACCACTGATCCAGATTTAAACAGGAACGAAACAAATCACAGAGATAACCATAAACATATATATGCAGCGGAAATAATACTTCATTTCATTAATGTAAAATACTGAAATATGCTTACAAACAGTAATGGAAATAAACCAGCTAGGGCGATGGTAGCTTATCTCTTAGAAGAGATGTGGTGGCCACATGCCTCTGAATTGTGTTACAATGAGGCTCGAAGGCCTATTTATTGTTGAGAAACAATGGAAAACCCTTAACATTCTGAAACCCAACCCTAGAAGATGAAACGCCAAATTATGGGTCCCGTTTGTGTAAATTGGTGCATCAACTTCCCGGGGTCGTAACTTTGGCATACGATCTTCGTTTGATGCACACAATAGCTCATTAGAAAGATCTATCCCAGCACTACCACTTTGGGAAGGGAAACATTAGTCCATGATGCCCCCATATTTCCAAAAAAACGTCGTTTAGGGCCTCAAAACGGCTCCAGAAGTTCAGTTCCCGAGAAACTGCTAAAAATAGTAAATTGTGTTGCAATTACGGAAACTGACAAACTGAAAGAGACAGTTGTGGGGGTCGAAGTGGGATAGGTGGGTGGCACCAATATCCACCTAGATCAGTGCTCAATTTATAGGAATATGAAAGAGGTTATGTCATAAATGGAGGTATTGAATGGCCTTCCATACTTAGAATTAGTTCCATGGAGTAAGGGATGAGAAGATAGGATGCATCTTAACTCATTCCTCATCCATTTTCGAGCTTATAGGAGTTGATAAGTGAGGGAAACTTCTAGATGACTCCAAGAGATAAGAATATTCCCCAAACCCTGTGTGAATTTAGCTCAATCTTTCCCAGCGCAGGTGAATGAAGGCCTAAGTGCTTTGCAGAGCACCCTGGCATGGACTCAACTGCTCTGCAACGCACCCTTACATGGCCCTACCTGCGTTAGTCCCTTTAGAGGTCATTTTAGTATGTCTTCAAGTCATGAAACTATCTGGGAAGGAGGAATTCAAAAGGGTGACTTTCTTAGGGCATGTAGCAACTGAAATTAGGGTTTGATGAGCCCTAAAACACTGATCTGGATGATGGGAGTGATATGCCCAAATGGATTTGTAACATGCAGCCCACAATTCCAGACCTTGGAGATCCCAAATTACATAGTTACAGTCGTTTCAGGTGAAGGTACGGTTGTGTTTCAGAGGGAGCATGGAGCGCCTCTCACCCTGACTAATGTAAAGTATGTGTCGAGTCTGAAGAAGAATGTTGTGTCCGTCGCTATGTTGGAAGACAAAGGCTATGATGTAGTCTTTAGTAAAGGAAAGGAATTCCTGAGGCATATCAGCACTGGACAGACCAAGAGGATTAGGATTCGAGTAAAGAATCTCTACAAGCTGGAGGTAGACGACTGTGTTGCATTGAGTTCCAAAGCAAAGTTGGTGCAGAGCCAAGATGTTGGCGAGCTATGGCATAGAAGATTGGGCCACTTGCACCATGGGGCCTTGAGGATCATGCAACAAATTTCTACCAGACTTCCCAAGGTAAAACTGGAGCAAGTGGATACATGCAAAGGTTGTACCTTGGGTAAGTATGTGAAATCTTCCTTTCAGGATCGAGAAAGTAGAGCTGGAGCAATCCTGGAGCGAGTTCATACAGATGTGTGTGGACCATTCTCTACAGCCTCCACCACTAAACAAAGGTACTATGTTATTTTTATTGATGATTTTTCTCATATATGTTTGATCTACTTCATGGAGAAGAAGGATCAAACCTTCTTAAGGTTTTGTGAGTTCAAAGCCTTGGCAGAGAAATAATCTGGAAAGAAAATAAGGGCCTTGCGTAGCGACAATGGTGGAGAGTATGTCTCCCAATAGTTTAAGGACTTTTGTGCAGTAGAAGGAATTAAACAGGAGATGATGGCACCCCATAACCCACAACAGAATGGGGTGGACGAAAGGAAGAACAGATCGATTGTGGGAGCAGCTCGAGCGATGCTGCATGACCAAAGCCTACCACTTCATTTGTGGGTTGAGGCATGCAATACAACAATATACTTGCAAAACAGAAGCCTGCATCATATAATGGGAATGAAGACACCAATGGAGGCATTTTCCGGAAAGAGACCAGATGTGAGTCACTTCAGGATCTTTGGATCGTCGTTTTATTGCCATATGATAGTTTTTGGGTACACTGATACACCCCAAAACTATCGGGTGTTCTTGCCTACCAGTCAGAGGACAGTGGTACCCAGAGGTCGGAATTTCGACGAGCCGAAAGCCATGCAAGTATCACTTGAGAAGGAGCTCAAGTTGCATGCAGAGGAGGAACTTTTAATTCCTAAGGGGGAGGAGCCTTAAACTGATGCATAGCAGCCGCATGCAGAGGATCCGAGAGTGGAGACATCCACTCATGCAGAGTCTTCGATAGATGGGCAGAAACGCTCAAGGAAAGCTGACAGGTTTATGTTGGATGCAAGAGAGAACATGGGACAACCATATTCTCAGCGCAGACAGAGGAGGTCACCCAAGCAGTACACTGGTTACATGGCCCTGGTTAGGGAGTGTGTAGAGACCGAACCTTATTCATTCGAGGAAGCAGTGCAGCAACCAGTCTGGGTTGATGCTATGGTGGAGGAGTATGACTCCATCGTTCGGAACTGTGTTTGGGATGTTGTCCGAAGGCTGAAGGACAAGTCAGTGGTGAGTTCCAAATGGCTTTACAAGGTAAAGCAAGCAGTTGATGGGAGTGTTGAGAAACATAAGGCAAGGTTTGTTGCTTGTGGTTTCTCACAGGTTGAGGGGATCGACTACGATGAGACTTTTGCTCCTATAGCAAGGTACTCATCTATCAGATCGATGTTGGCACTATCAGCTCAAATGGGTTGGAAGATCCATCAGATGGATGTGAAGACTGCGTTCCTCAATGGGAAGATTGAGGAAGAGGTGTACATTGAGCAACCAGAAGGTTTTGATACCTTCGATCGTGAGTCGCATGTGTGCCGATTCAAGAGAGCTTTGTACGGGCTGAAGCAAGCACCTTGTGCTTGGTACACCAGGATCGACAGTTATTTCATGGGTTGGGCTTCACGAAGATTGAAGCAAATGCGAACCTTTGCCACATCATGGTAGAAGGTAAGCCATTGATCATTGTTCTTTATGTTGATGATCTGATATTGACTGGTGATGATCAGTTGATCAAGTCTTGCAAGGAGGACCTTGCAAGGGAGTTTGAGATGAAAGACATGGGTCTTATGCACTACTTTCTAGGCATGGAAGTGTGGCAGAAAGATGGGGAAGTGTTTATGTCTCAAGGAAAGTATGCCAATGAGATACTCTGGTGATTCTCCATGGAGAAGTGCAAGCCCATGTAGACTCCTCTAACAGGAAACTGGAGGAAGGAGGATACTACTTCAGGTGAGGTAGTAGTTGCTATTGTTTATCGGCAACTTGTGTGTTCATTGATGTATTTAGTGAACACATGACTAGATTTGTGCTTTGCGGTGAACCAGCTGAGTCAAGCGATGGTTCAACCTACCAAGTTGTTTTGGAAGGCAGCAAGGCATGTGCTGAGATACCTCAGAGGCACATCTCAATATGGATTTGGCATAGACAGACAGAGGGAGTGAAGCTTCAGGGATTCATAGATGCAGATTGAGCAGGGAGTCCATCAGACTGGAAGAGCACTTCAGGAGGAATTTTCATCCTTGGTTCAGCTGCAGTTTCTTGGTACAACAGGAAACAGAGATCAGTTGCACTTATCTCAACAGAGGCTGAATACATGGCTGCCAGTCAGGCAGCACGTGAGGCCATTTGGATGAGGAAATTCTAGTTGGATTGTTTGGTCAGAGGATGGATCCAACTGTGATCTATTGTGATAATCAGAGTTGTATTAAACTCTCTGAGAATCCAGTATTTCATGATAGGTCCAAGCACATGGATATCTGGTATCATCATCTTCGAGACTATGTGGTGAAGAGGATCATGTTGTTGTACTTTGTTTTGACCGAGGAACAGGATGCAGATATTTTGACTAAGGCATTGTCAAAATGCAAGTTCAAGTTCCACAGAGACAATATTGGGGTGACATATAATCCCTTTCTTTTTGAGACGGAGTGGTTAAAATAGCAACAAGAAATGCTAAATATAGAAGTGCTAAAAATAGCACTGCTATAAATAGCATTTTGGGATACATTCCAATTATAGTTAGTCCCTAAACTAAAATTGAGAATTAAAATTCGAATTTGATCTTAGCAGCTGTTTGAAAAATACTTAATTAATTCATCTTGAGTTAATTAGTTGGATAAAATCAAACATGAAGTCTATGTGAAGACATGCAACAATTTTCCTTTTGATTGAGGAAGTTATCCCTTAATTAAAGTGATCAGGAGGAGTTTTACTTTGATTTGTAATTAGTTAGCTCAATTGAGTTAAGTCCAGTTAGATTAGTTCAAACAGTTTGTGGAACTGATTGTGAGTTCAGTTAGTTAATGCATGCATGCATGTAACTACTGCACTTCAGATAACTGAATATTCTCTCATAAATAACTCATGCATGTCAGTTCAGTTAGAGACCCGGTTGAGATCAGATGATGGGACAGTGTACTATCAATTGCAGGAATATTCCATTGAGGACATCTCTTGCATGTAAAAGGAATTCATTCCTTGGAGATTGCGTAGTTACTTCTTGGTTTTGGTGAGTCGTGTGAGAGGTTAATTCACACAGGTGGCAGCCAGAGGACCCAGGAGAAACTGCGCAAGGAAAAAGGAGGCTTGGAGGACTAAGGGAAGGCATATGTTGTGTCTATTTAGTCTATGAGCAGCATCGAGGGATTGTATTGAGAGTTGGATAGCTTGTGAGCTAGAGATTTGTGTAATCGGGACATATTTCCACTTGTATGATAATACAGAGGCCGAGGTTTTTAGATGAGGCTTTCACTAGAGTATTCTTCTGTATTCATGTGCGATTGATTTCTCATTCTCTGTTATATGTGTTCTATTTGATCTTTCTCAAAATCGATTAAGCTTCCGCAAGTTTTTTTGTAGAAGTAGATCAAGTATTTTGCTTTAATATATTGCATTATCTGGTGATCTACAATGGGAAATTCTACAATATATTTGATCCCTAGACTAAATTAGTTGTTTAAGTTAGTCATTTTAGTTTGGTCACTCAAAATTGCTCCAATCTAGTAGTAATTCACTTGAAATAATTGTGGTGACTAATTTTTTAGTCATATAGTCACTAATCTCTCATTTTGTACCAGTGTAGTAAATCTTTGGGGGTCTACGACTTGTCCTCCTCTCCATAAACCGAGTTACAAATAGGGGAATTTGAACGTTCGATCTCTTATTTTTCATAAATTTCACATTACTTTGATCACCAGTTGAGCTACCCCCACCCCCAGGACTATAATAAACTTTCCTATTAATATAAAATTATTTTTATAAATTTTGTTAAAGTAAAAAAAAAATCCCAATATTTTTTTTGTTCTAAAATCACATTCGTAAATATTTCGTCAACGTGTTTCAAACCACCTAATGTGGTTGATCATCAAGACTGAGATGGATAGCCTGATCCAAGCATGCAATTAAATAATGTAGAGAGGTAAAGGAAACTAATTACCAATGGTTAAATCTAAATGGTAATGTAACAAGGGGAATAACTGCCATGCAACATAGTCCTTTCCTCTACCACTAATTAATTGATTAAAAGCTTTTCTCATAGTGAAAGCTACCCACACAATGAAAGCTCTCAACATATTGAAAGCTCTCCACACATGAATTTGTTAATATATATTCACAATAACAATTAGGCAAGCAGTGGATCCATGCAATATTATTGGTAATATTTTAATATTGAATAATCCATATCTTTGTGTTTCAAATATCGCTAGTGACTTGAGTAAAGGTACTCTGTACAATGAAATATCTCCACATAGTGAAATACATCTGAACAAAACTCTCTACATATGCAGAAATGTTAGCGAAAAACTCTCCACACACAACTCTTTGTATCGTGAAAGCTTTGTTTATGGTTACTTTTGTGTAATTAGGCATATGTGTGGGATTGTGTAGGAAGGCCAATGTGCATAATATTTAATACTAAATAATCCATATCTTTGTGTTCTGAATATCAATATTGAATTGAGTAAAGGTACTCTATACAATGAAAGCTCTCCGCACAATGAAATTTGTCTACACAAAACTCTTTACATATGCATAAATGTCGATGAAAATCTCTCCACACACAACTCTCCGCACTATGAAAGATTTATTTATGGTTATCTTTGTGTAATTAGGCATATGTGTAAGATTTCAAAGAGATTCCACTATGAGGAGGAAGCTTTCAAGATTTCATTGTGTGGACATTCACATTCCGCACAATGACAAACCTTCCACACAATTCATACACACTCACAACCATAAACGAGTTTTTTAATCACAAAACATACAAAAATACTTTTGCTCATGTCAACACCTTTAAACAATGATGATCCCCACCACTATTTTATTAGTTGGATTTAGGAAGAAGTGTGGAAGTGCGGTCTGAGACTGCAGAGGAAGTCCATTGTGAAAATCCATATGATATTCACAATAACAACCAAGAAAGCGGTGGACCCATATCATATTATCGGTAATATTTTAATACTAAATAATCCATATCCCCATGTTTCGAATATCGCCAGTGAATTGAGTAAAGTTACTTTGTACAATGAAAGTTGTCCACACAATGAAATTGGTCTGCACAAAACTCTCTACATATGCACAAATGTCTGCAAAAATATCTCCACACACAACTCTCCGCATAGTGAAATCTTTGTTTATGGTTAGATTTCAAGCTTTCACTGTGTGGACCTCCACATTATGCACAATGAAAAAACTTTCACACAATTCATACACACTCACACTCATTAATATGATTTTTAATCATAAAATTTACAAAATACTTTTGTTCATATTGACACCTCTAAACAATGTTGATCCCCACCACTATGTTATTAGTTGGCTTTAGGAGGAAGTGAAAAAGTGCGGCGCGAGACTGCGGAGGATGTCCATTATGTAGAGGAAGCTTTCAAGCTTTCGTTGTGTGGACCTTCGCATTCCGTATAATGACAAAGCTTCCACACAATTCATACACACTCACATTGACTCAAATAAGTTTTCTAATCACAAAATTTACAAAAATACTATTGTTCATGTCGACACATATAAACAACGTTGGTCCCCACCACCATGTTATTAGCTAGCTTTAGGAGGAAGTGCAGAAGTCCGAAGAATAGTGATTTTTTTGCACTCTCGCAGAATCAACTTGAGTCTGCAATAAAACTTTGCTAATTAATTAATTAAAGGTTTTTCCCTAATAACAAAGTATCTCCGCAGAGTGAAAGCTTTCCGCACAAAGCTCTGTGCACAATGAAAGCTATCCACACAAGCATTTTTTAAATGGCTAGTATAGCGAGAGAGAAATTTTACTTGCAGTGATACAAGTTTGTTGCGATGTTCCACACTTCCTTTTGCATTTTCTTTCCACACAATTCTTCAAAATTATTATTATTATTATATATTATTAGTAATATTTAAATTATAAATATTGCTAATTAATTTACTAAACATTGTGTCGAGTGCAAAGAAAACTCAGGAGAATGAAAGTTATCCGCATAATGAAATCTTCCCAAAAATAAAGAGTTGTATATTTTAATTGTTCAGAGTACAAAAGGAAAATCAAAACTTTTATTGTAAAAAACGTAAACTGAAAGAGCGCTACCTTAATCAATCTGTATATTGAGCAAATTTGTATATATGTAATAGGTAAATGTGAAATATCATTACATTAGGAATTAAAGTTATAAAGTTCCCTTTGCACTTCTGTTCTCTCGCACATATCTTGCCATGTACACATCATTTATTCCACATAGATAAATCTATTAAAGTTTGAAATCGAAAATAATTTAAATTAATTTTCCCTCTGCACCCCCATTCTCTCGCATATTCCCTGTCCTCCACACAGTTAAAAGTTTTGAACAACGAAAGATTTGGACAAGGAAAGATAGTAATACTAATTCAAAATTTGGTCATAGTTAAATTAATTACATGTCAACGGTATAAATTTCCCTTTGCACTCTCATTTTCTTGCACATACCTCGTCCTCCGCACGTCCTTCAGGCATGAAATGTTTACATTGTGCAAAGTTTCCGTTATCATCTTTGATTTTCTTGATTGTTTGCATTAGAGAAATTTCGAGGTCTAAAATGAGACTCCTAAGGAAATTATAAAATAATAGTAGAAATAATAAAATAAGATTAGATTACATCATCAAATTTTAGAGGGAAAAAAGAAAAAAAAACATTTTTTCAATTTGTATTTTCAGTTTGTCTCTCTATGAGTTTACTCCAATTTCGAGGGGGAATACTCGTTGGATGCATAATTTGATTCCTCATCCAAGGAGTCCCATGTTGCATACTTTCGATGGACCTTGCTACACAAAAAAATAAGAAATACATGAACAATGTGATTGCAATCACGTTTTTTATTGTATTTCTCATTTTTTGTGTAGTAGGGTCTATCAAAAGTATGCAACATGGGTACTCTTTGGATGAGGAATTAAATTGTGCATCCAACGAGTGCTCCTGCTTAAAATTTGAGTAAAACATGAGGGACATAAGTTGAAAAAGTAGTTTTATTATTTTATTATTTTTTATCTTTTCACTTTTTTCACTCAAAAAATGAGGAATCATCCCCCATGGTTGAAATCATCATCTTGAATAATATTGGTTCTTATAAAGTTTATTTTGGTTGTACATTTTTTTAGGAGGCCAATTTCAAACCTCAAAATTCCTTTAATGGTACCTGTGGATCGAGGCAACATTAATGGCAAAGACAGAAGCTTAAAATCAAGGAAATTTATATCAATGGTATATTTAGATTGATGGAGAAACTTTGCAAGCATAGAGTCAAAAATTACAGCCATAATTCACCAAGTTTATTAGCAGGGATGGCACAGGCTAAAGTTTATGTAGTGTGATTCTAGAGTTGTAGAGAAAGAGATCATTATTTCTCTAGTTAAAATGACCAATGCTCTATAATTTCTCATCGCTTTGGTCTCAATGCATGCTGAGATGATTCTATCTGAAACACGGGCCCATTTCAATATTTTAAATCAGAAAATGGCAATATTGGAGTTGAAGTTAGAGTAGCTACAATTGGCAAACGAAATGTTGAGTTTTCATGTGGATAATTTGGCTTAGACATAGGATGTCAATGTTGTGGAGGATGATAGTGAAGCAGATGAGTATATCATGGTACAACATGAGATTTTAGCGCAACACGATGAGAGTAGCTTTGACTTTGTCATTGACAAGGATTCCTCTCCTTCTCAGCTTGATTCAGAAGTTAATGAAGTCCATGTCGCTTCTGTTATAGAGGATATGTAATAATTTAGATGGTTGTTAGTTTTTTTTTTTTTGTTATGTTATGCAAATATATTATGTTTGTAGGCGTGTTTTGGCAACTAAGTTTAGAATATCAATGCTTCTTTGAGTTTTTGGACATTAGAAGAACAAATTTTGGTTGGGTTGTTGCTTTGCTTTCGGTAACCTAACTTCAAAATATTTTTGTAACTTAATTTGCATATTCATCTAGTTCCCTTTTCGGTTAATGTAAGCATTTATTTGGAAAATCAACATTGTTATTGATTATTGCTTTTTAGCAACTCGATCAGTATTATAAAATAATTTTTCTGTTGTTTATTCAGCAAATGCATACATATACATTGCTCTGGAACTAGATTTTGTTATGGCAGAGTAAAGTGATGTGCGAAAAGCAATATGTGTGGAAAAAGCTTCGCTCATTGTTTTTACACTTTTATATATGTTATCCATCTGCACATAGCAACATTCTACAACACATGTTATTGAATATAAAAAAATTAATTAAGGCTAATAATGAAATCATTATGCAGAAGCATTTCACACAATAAAAACCTTGATGATTACCTCTGCACTCTGCAATAACGACAAAGTGCAGGAATTTGAGCATTCTCGAATAAGGAGAAAATGTGAGCCTTACATAAAACTAGAATACATGAAATAAGAACAAAGACCATAATCCATGCAATTTCACTACAACAGAACTGGGAAATAACGCCTAAAATTGCACCAAAATTTAGTGTTTTTCAATTCACGAATTAGACACCTTTCCCGGAGCAAAAATGGGTGCGACCAAGTATGTTTTTACTAGCGCTAGGATTTTCACCATAAATTGCTCCAGAAATAGCACTGGAATAATAGTGTCATGAATAACACCCAAAATAGCGCCATAAATAACGCCCGAAATAGCTCCTGAAATAATGCCCCACAATTCTCCTTGAGTTGCACCAAAAATAACGCTGTAAATAGTACTAGAGATAACGCCTAAAATACCGCCATTCTATTGTCGGAAATAACGTCAGAACTTGCTTCTCCTGGTTTAACTTCCAATTTGACCTTAAAAGATAATTATATAGTGAGTTGACATTTAATTTGTATACATTTTTTAATATTTTTATTTATAAAAAAATAAATTTTTATAATATTAATTTTAGGACACGAAATGTATTTATGCATTCAGATGGAAGATGATAAGTGACTTGCTATATCTTTAAATCCAAATTTGAAGTGATTCTCTTTTCTGAATCTGTTTAATTCCAACCTTTGACCACATGCTTTTTAAAATCGCGCTTTTTTATTTTGTATTATTCAGCTTTTAGGACACGAAATGTATTTATCCATTCAAATGGAAGATCATAAGAAAAGAGGTCTCCCATTGGAGTTCGTCAGAAGGAAAACCCATCAACAGGGACAGCCACTGGAATTATAAAACGGAGTGGCTATCGTCCCTAGTTTCACGAAATACAGGAGCTGCCAATCTGCGTCAGGAACCTTCCTTCGCTAAAACTCACTCACACTTTTCATTGATTCGGCGGTGTGGTAGATGCCCAACACGATTTTGAAAGTTCACGCTCACTTCCATTAGTGTGAAGTCGCATGGCTTGTTGGTTGGGGCAGTCGGATGCGTCTCTCCCCACCAACGTGATATATTCCAACTGCGCTGCAGCATATATTTGACTGTATGTGGTTGTAATGTGAAAAGTCTTGATGTGATGGTTGTCAGCTTGTTTTGACATATATAATGTAAAAAAAAAGGCCCATAAATGCTTGTTAAGGGAACTAGCCCCTCTCATTTAAAAGAAAAATTAAATAGCTAATAAAATTTGATAAATTTTTAAAGCACTAATAAAAGTCGATAAATATTAATAATTTTAAAAAAAATATAACTACTAAATATTGTAATGTATATGATTTTTTTGGGAAAATTTATTATAATTGGTTGAAATTAGTAGTTGGGACAGGTATTATTTGTGAATGTCAAATTAGTAGTGGGGACAATTATTATTGGCGCGTATCAGTGAATGCAGACTAACTCATTATTGTTATTCAAAGAAAATTATGTCCATAAGAAGAAAGGCTTTCACTCCTACCAAATACCTCTAGGTCTTTGGTCATTAGCTTATTTTCTTAATTTCAAGGAATACATTATTTGAAAACATCAATATTTCTAAATTCATGCTTTGTTTCCAATCTTACAAAATGATCATGAGATTAGATTAAATAAATGAAGAGAAATGTTAATTGATCATTTATTTTAATTTGTGTTTATTTATTTATTTTAATTTGTGGTATTTTTTTATTTCTTATTTATTATTATTCATTTTTTAACATATGATTTTTTTATTTAAATAAATAAAATTGAGTTAATCATTATTTTGATTTATATTTCATTTATTTATTTCATTTTTACATTTTTTATTACTACTTTTAGTTTATGGTTTAGAATAGTTATTGACTGTTATTTTATTTTGATTTATTTATTTATTTTATTTTATTTTTATTATTACTATTTTTCAGTTTTATTGTTTAGAATAATTAAGCTTGACCTTATTATGTCCGACTTTCATTTTTATTAAAAATAATAATAATAATAAAATTAATTTAATTCTTTATTTATAACTAATTTCCATCTATTACTTTATTTTAAATATATAAAAAATGTTTATTAATTAATGATAATTTCTTAGTCAAACCTAGCTGTTATATTCTAATTAGAAAGCAATTTTCTTCAACTTGGAAATGGTTCAACTTATAATTTTGTGATTTTTACCAAAAAATGTGCATCTCACCTCGTGAGATTGTTATCCCACTATCTAACCCTTCTCTTGTAATTGAATGCCCTTACTGAGCCTCTTCATAACCCAAGCAATTATTGGATTTCACCATCACAAAGCTCTTTAATATACTAGCCAAAAAAAAATTAGTGCATTTCAATAGCCAATCTGCAATAGAAAGGCATTCAGTCATTCATTCATATGGTCACACTGATTAGTCCCAGTGACATGAATCTCAAACAACATCAAGTAACTCCCATAGTTGTTGTATCTATCGCTGGCAGCTCAAACCTTAGTTGCGCTAGTCTTCTTTCATGGCAATGATTTTGTTTGCACCTCCATCGTCAATTTCAATTTAACTTATTTTCAAAGTTCAGTTTATTCAACGACTTCATCAAATTTAGGGATCATGAGATACTAAAACACATGACTTGACTTATGCTTCCTTCATTATCATGTTGCACTTCCAAAAACATAATAACTCTCTGCCACGATTGTGTCTAATCTCGTACAACTCTCTATTGTTGAATTCGCGACCGTCTCATCCTCTGCGTTCCTCATCTGGAATAACCCTTGATTCCCTAACAACCTGGGCTGGAGGAAGGAGATTCGATGGCAGTTTTCCACTCCCTGCCACAGCAGGTTGTTGCTTCTTGGAAGCCACCGCTGTCAATTTGTCTCTCGTATCGGGGATGGTGTCATCATCGTTCAGTAGGTCAATTTGGATTTTGCATGGCCATCACACCTGCAAATCATACTTCACAGGCTTACAATCCTAATGTCAAAACCGTAAAGGAAAAAAATTTACAAGCTACAAATCTACTGCCCTTGAAGCTTTAGTGGCAATTGTGGTATTTCGTCATGATTGTTTTTATTATCTTTTTCCAACGCAAAGTTTTTCCTTCCCATCAGACCTCAAAGGTGCATACACAGATCTTTCAATAACACTCTTCCACAAACCCTTGTCATAGTTTCTCCAATATCGTCAGCATTCGCTAATGACTTGTTAAGGTAATCAAGTCTGATTCGCCCACGTATTCTCCCTTTCCTCCATTTTTTAGTTAGGGTTCACACATCATCAGAGGTCTAAGTCTCCATGCAGTCTCTGTGAGTCAGATTTTTTTTTTCTTTATGCAATCACATTGTGGTCCCTTCGCTCTTATCCACCTTTGGCTCTGAAACAACACTATGGCTTCGGGGATTTGGTCACAAATCCCTTATTACTTCTTGCACCAAAAAGCAATGAATGGGATCACACCAATCCCATTTACTCGCATCATGCTCCTCATTGAACCATTGCCCAACCGACCCTGGTGGTTTGTGCAACGAGCCATTGCTTCAACCAACGCTGCTAGTTTGTGCAACAAAGTCCATTTTTGGGGACAATCCATAGACTATAGGAACAATTACATGAGAAGGAACGACCATTGCTTTCATACTTTTCTCACCATGCTTTGATACCACTTGTAATAAGAATTATAATCCCTTGCTCATTGGAGGTTTTCTTGACACATTGTCAAGTTTTTACCACATAAATTATTGTATTCATTTATATGATTCAGTGTATCTTTTAACTGCATTTTTATTTCTTACTTATATTATTAAGGGCTCAAATACCAACAAATGGTATTAGAGCGTGGTGAGAAAAGTGTTAAACCACTGGTTGTGCCTTCTCACGAAATTGTTCCTATAGATGGATTTTTCCCAAAAATGGACTTCGTTGCACAAACTATCAGTGTTGGTTGAAGCAATGGCTCGTTGCACAAACCAGTAGTGCCAATTGAGCAATGGTTCGATGAGGAGCATGATGTGAGTGCATGGGATTAGTGTGATCCCATTCATTGTTTTATGGTGTGAGCAACAATAAGGGATTTGTGACTGATGAGCCTAGGTATTGCAACAATAATGTTGCAACTCCCAGGGCTACCAACTTTACTTATCAGCCAGGGATTCGTACAAACTTGGAGGTGACAGTGCTATATGCACAAGTAGAAGTGAAGGTCCTGCCTGTTGTCACTGTTTATAGAGTCAAAAGAAGCTTTAATTATTTGATGGAAGGAGAGCAAACCTTATTCTAAGAGAGAGCTACTTCTACTGTAGTAATGAAGAAAACAACATGAAATGCTAAACTTGCACCATAACCTAACTTAATCAATCAAACAACTATGCTAAGAGAAATTGCTAATTTAACATTAACCGAATGCTAATTATTTATGTTGCAGAAGTAAAAACATTAAAACTAGACTAAGGGGTAACAAAGAAACTTAGGCTAAATAGGGTTTCAGGCAGAAAAAGCGATCGGACATCGAAATCAATGAAAGGAGGACATGAGGGAGCAACAATGCATAAGAACCATTGGATCAATCAGGTGAAAGGTAATGAACGACAAAGATTTGATCGCAAGAGGTTATATAGGTAGATGGGTGAACAGGGTTACTAATGGGATGGACGGTTAAGATCTTACCAAGAAGGTTTTAAGTGAAGGGATGGACAAACAAGGGAGTGAGGCAGATGAACGGCGGAGATCGTGTCGCGAGGGATTAGGTGAGTGGATGGATGAATAAGGGAACAAAGGAGATGAATGATTGAGATTTAATCGCGTTGGTGAGGTCAAGAGATGGACAAACGAGGCTAACAGGAGCGATGAACGGCTAAGATCTTATCGGGCGGGTGAAGGCCAGAGATGGACGATGGAGATTAGTTCGCAGGCAAAATAAACATACGGAAATGGTGGAGCGGGTTTAGAGGGCGGTAAGTTGTATTTCACGTGCCCTCAAAGTTGTAAGTTGTTTTCTAAAATTTCACATGATTAGCCTAACTAGGCGACACGTAGCATGAAGAAACCACTTTCCTCATGTGCTCTCAGGCAAATAACGATCAGATAGAAATCCACGTGATATCGCGCGATGGTCGTCGAATCAGGTGGGGCTGATCAACAATGGAGATCGGCCAAGCTAGTTAGCAATTGGGTGAAGTGACAATCATCGGATTAGGCAAGGCAAATTGACGGTGGGGGTTTAAATCACCTAAAGTGATTAAATGAACCGACAGTCGTCGGATCAGGCAAGGCAGATCGACGATGGGGACTTAAAGTTCATAAAGTGAATGGTGGGTTCCACACGAGGAGATAGTTGAAGAAAATAGTGAATCGGATGGTGATTGTGAAGGTTTGTTGGTGATCGGACGATGAGGAAGCGATGGAGGGGGAACGTGATGGAGGCGATTTCAAAGGAAAATTACAGAGAAAACCAGTGCAGGTAAACAACTAATTGCACTTATACAACGAACTCCATAGCCCATGCGAGAACTAGAGACTATGTTTTTGGGGTTGCTGGAGGGTCTCTGCCTCAATTCATGGTCCCAGAGGGAGGAGATGAGGCCGAGACACCTGTACACAACCTGATAGTAATGTTTTCCTCTAACTAACCTATGAATTAAAAACACTACTGAAAGTAAACTATAGCAAATGCAGCTACCAAAACAGATGAATAGAAACAAGAAACTATTCAAATAAATGAACAAAACCAGAAATGTGCTTAATCAAATGAATCATAACCAGAAACATCTTGAGCAAATGAATCAACAAACCATGAAACTGCTTAAACAAATAAACAAAAAAGAACTCTATGCTAGCATAACAGTACAGCGAAGAGAATATGTGGCTACTTGGGTCGGTCCCTAACCCAAGAGCTTCAGCGCTCGAAGTTTAACTCAGAGCTTCCTTAAACAGAACTCATCTTTATTACAAAAACCATGGATTACAGAGCAAATTCACAAGTCTTTGCAATTCAGAAATAAAACAGTTTTACAAATGAAGTTCGAATCCTAGTGAGGTCTTAAGCCTCTCTATTTATACATATGAAGTCTCCAACAACTTCCTTCCAAATTAGGGTGGTTTGGCTCCCAACTGAAAATAAATTGTTTTTTGTCCTTTTCACTTGCTTGGTTGTATTTTAGTCCTCATGATGTCGCTATTTGCACTCTGAGCTGATGGAGGAATATTCGAATGGAGGGGTAGTAGACGAGGAGGATTAACCTCCTATAATTCCTCTATCTTGTCCCATTCGAGTCTTGACCAAGGTCTTTGCTATAGTTCTTTGCTTTTATCCTTTATACATGCATTTCTCCTTGCTTTTATCCTTTATTCCTACATTATATGCACATTAGACCACAAAGCCAAATATCCAACTCTTAACTCATTTCATAAACAAAATATAATCAAAAGCATGCAATAAGTTGTGAGAATAGTTGGTTTGACTAAGCTAGGAGGTGAATTAAGGCCAATTAAGACCCATATAATTACTCAATAATGAGGCTCATCATCACCCCCTACTAAAAGTGTTTCTCATCCTCTGAGCAACTTAGTGGCTCTGGTAGCCTCTCTGACATCCCATGCTTCTGTTGTGGTCTTTTCTTCTTTTTCATAGAAGCCTGCTTTCCTTTCTGCTTCTTCCCACTTCCTCTTTTCCTCTTCTTCTTTTCTCTGATCTTCAAACTGTGTGGCAGTGTGTTCCATTTTAGCAGGCATGTATATTATCATCTCTTAGCAACTTAAAGATATCCTCAAAATGTTAAATTTCTTTCCCTTGGGAAACAAGATATCTAAGTGCCAGTTGAGGATAATTTGCAATTAGATAATGGGCGTTGAGTAGGGCCATGGGATTTGATTGTTCAACTCTGATGAAAAGAAGTTCGTTTTGCTCTCTGGCCAATATTATTTCATCTCTACGACCCTTGACTTCTCATGGTTTATCCATGATGCCAAAGCCATTAATTGTAGAACTCTTAGCTCTGCATTAGGATCCCAAATATTCATTGTTGTGAGGGTCGTGTCATGCCAGTAAAGCTCATCCATTTTGGCCATATCCTCTAGTGCACTTTGATCACAAAGATCGATAAACTGTCTACAGTCCTAAAATGGCATGGTGCTCCTTTCTGTTGGTGTTTTAATATGAAATTGCAGTTATTGTTCTCTAAGATAAAGAGCATAGGATTTAGCTGGCATCCTACGCTGGATGGCCTCCAAGGAGAGGCTGGCCATACATGCTAGCTGGTTTTCCTTTTCCTGCAGCTGTCCTCTCTGATTTTCTTATCTTCTCCCTTTTGTTGTTCTTTCGCATCTCCATCAGTTTCTTCCTTTGTTTCCTCCTCTTGTTTCAGCATCACCTTCATTGTCTTCTTTCAACATGTTCCTCTGTATTAGTTTCTTCTTCACCCACCTCATCCCCAGCTAGCTCTGTAGCTTCTTCTTCTTGTTTTACCTCCTCCTTACTGACAGAAGGACTAACATCATAGGTGAGGGTTTTGATTTCAGCTTCTGCTGGTAAGTTTTTGAAGACTGACCATGTTACAGGGACCCTGAGGCTTTGGAGGGCATCCTTAATGAGGATCTTGATCAACCCATGGTGAAGCAACTATTGGGAATTTCCTTCCTTTACTTTTCTGCTGGAGTCTATAAGTGATTGCATCAAGAAATAGGGTACCCTGAGTCTTTGGTGAACTAGTGTTTCTACCCCCAAATCTTAATTCTTCAAGCATTCTCAAATGGTTGCCATAACAACATTGTATCTATGGACTCTTGCATTTTCTTTTGACTTTTTAAAGAATTTCCTTTTTTCTATCTTTTCACTTATAAACCAACTACCTCTTAACCTTTACAACTTTTGATCAAATGATGCATATGAATGAGTGAGTAGGATACTTACCTATGGTCTTGATGCCATGTTGCAATTGTCAAAGATCAGAGGTGTTGTTGATGGTCATTCTTCTTCCTCCTTTGTTGTCTGTTGATGGTTTATTATCTTTTGCAGGTGTCTATGACTGAATATCTGATGTTGTTGGTGTTGTTGTGGAGCTCTTGGATTTAATGTTGCTGCTGTTGTGGAGCTCCTGGATTACCACTTGGAAATGTTTGGTTTCTTCCTTAGAATTCTTGATCATGTTGTTGGATGGTGCTGTGAGGATGTCGTAATGAATAGACAGAGGGAGTAGGAGTGTGTGTGGATGCAGGGATGATGGTAATGGTTGAGGTGATTCTGTTAGAAAACACAATCTTCACTTGAATGGAAGCAATGAAGTGAAAAAAAAAATAGAATTGATGGAGGGATGCATTGGTAAGGAGTGGAGGAGATGAAATATATGTGAGGCGGGGTACCCTTTGGATCTTCTCTTTGCTCCTTAGTTGTCTTTCTCACCCACCTACACATAATTATGTTTTTTTCTTATATTTAATTATTTTTATTATATATATATATTATTAATATATTATATATATATATATATTAACAAAACACCTAGGCTGCCTTAGAGAGTTTTCACCCTAGATATCTTCCTTGGGCGCCTCAAGGAAGGTTTTCACATAGGGATCTTCTTATCCTTTTCAGTTTTCTCATCCTTGGGCTACCTCATGATGTTTTCAACCCAGAGATGGGACTCAGGCGCCTCATAGAGGTTTTCACCTGAATCCTTATTTCTTTTTCATTTTTCAGTAACCAGATGAGGGAGGAGCTAGAACTTGATCCACCATCATCACTGTCTTATTAATGTTGTCAATGAACTCTTGTCTTGATAAAGGCCTCTTGTACATTTTCAATCTGTGTCCATTAACTAGCAATGGAATGGCTTCTTCATCAATATTTTTGATTTGCATTGAACCATTGTCATGACGTCTTTCCACCGCATAAGGTCTGATCCATCTTATCCTTAGCTTGGCCTTGAAATCTTTAAACCTGGAATCATGTAACAATGCCCAACCTCCTTCTTGAAATTTCTTCTCCTTTATGTGTCCTGCCAGATCTTCCTCTGAAGCTGAAATATCTCTGTATGTAGGAGGGCATGCATTTTGAATTCATCCAAGCCATTCAAATGTAACAACCTTTCTTTCTATGCATGACTGAGATCTAAATATAGTTGGTCTACCATCCTCAATGTGTTATATTCAAATTCAATAGATAGCATAACCTTTTTACCATAAACCAACTCATAGGGTGTAAATCCAGTGGTGGTCTTCCATGTTGTATTATAGGCCCAGGTGGCCTCAAATAGTCTCTCTGCCCAGTCCTTTCTACTACTGCTCACTACCTTGGTTAAGATGTTCTCCAGTGCCCTATTGGTCACCTCCACTTGCCCATTAGCTTGTGGATGATAAGGAGTGGAGGTCCTATGCTTGATTCTATGATGGCTGAGCAGTTCTTCAATCATGTTGGAGGTAAACTCGCTGCCTTGGTTTGTGACTAGCTCTCTAGGGTACCCAAATTTGTAGAATATATTCTCCCTTAGGAACTCAACCACCTTCTCTTTTGTTTCTGCTTTAATTGCCTTGGTTTCAAACCACTTAGTCAAATAATCAGTGCACACAATGATGTGTTGTTTTTTCTTTAAAGGGGGGTTAATAGGTCCAATGAAGTCCATGCCCCACTTGTCAAATGGATCGAAAGTCACTTGAGGTTTTAGGGGCATTTCATCCCTTGGAGTAGGATTTCCCATCCTCTGGCATCGATCACATTGATTAATGTACTTCTTCACATCCTGATGAAGTGTAGGCCAATAATAGCCTGCTTGCAACACTTCAAATGTTATCCTATTTGCTACAAAATGACCTCCACAAGGCCCATCATGATAGGTCAGAAGGATGTCAAAGACTTCCTCTTCCCTTACACACCTTCTTAAGATTTGATCTGGGCCAAGTTTGAACAGATTGCCCCCAATCCAGGTGAAGGGGGTGCTCTTTCTGACTATCTTGCTCTTTTCTTTGGAGGGAAAGTTTGGTGGGAGCTGTGATGACACCAGATAGTTTTCTATATCAACAAACCATGGCGAGAGAACTGAAATAGCAAAAAAATGCTCATCTGTTAACTGTTCATCCACCATTCCTTCTTCACCTGCAGGTAGATTCATTCTAGATAGAAAGTCAGCAACAACATTTTCCTTACTAGGCTTATCAATAATAGTTAGATCAAACTGTTGTAATAGAAGAAACCATCTTATAATTCTAGAATTTACATCTGGTTTGTTCATTAAATATTTGGTTGCATCATGATCAATATGCACAAATGTTTGATAGCCTATAATGTAATGCCTAAATTTGTTCAATGAATGCACAATAACCATGAGTTATTTTTAAGTTACATTATAGTTTAGCTCAGCCTTTGATAGGTTCTTACAGATAAAATAGATGGCATAAGGCAATTTCTCCTCTTCCTAACCTAAGGCTGCTCCTATGGCTTTCTATGAGGCATAAACATGAATATGAAAGGGGAGGGCCCAGTTTGGGCCTCTAAGGATTGGTGCAGTAATTAACTTACCCTTTATAATGTCTAAGGCCTCTTGGCAGCTCTTTGATCATATAAACTTAGAATCTTTGGCCAACAACCCAAACAAAGGAGAGGCCAACTTGCTGAAGTCCTTTATGAACCTTCAGTAGTATCCAGCCAATCCTAAGAAACTTCTGACATCTATCTGCTTTTGTGGAGGTAGGACCCCTTGGATGATTTCTATTTTGTTTGGGTCCACCTGTAGTCCTTGTTGAGATATTGAATGACCTAGCATAGTCCCTTCAGTCATTAAGAATTCACACTTTTTTGGACTGAGAGACAGATTCATTTCAATGCATTTGTATAATACTTTGCCTAGGTTATTCAGGGCTTCTTGGAAATCATGACCATAAGGTGTAAATTCATCCATATATATTTCCACAGCATCATGTACTAATTCAGCAAAAATACTCAAGACTGCTCTCTGGAAAGTGGCAGGAGCATTGCATAGGCCGAAAGGAAGGACCCTATAGGAAAAAGTACCCCAAGGATAGGTGAATGTGGTCTTATCCTGGTCTTTTGGGCAGATTTGGATTTGGTTATACCCACTAAATCCATCTAGGAAAGAAAATAATTTCGTCCTTACCAGGCCATCTAGCACTTGGTCAATGAAGGGTAGGGGAAAATGATCCTTCTTTGTGGCTTTTTTCAACTCCCTATAATCCACGCAAATCCTCCACTTACCATTTTTCTTGGGCACTAACACTAAAGGAGAGACCCACTCACTGTCTGAGATAGGGTAAATAAATCCTGCATCTAGCATTTTTTGCAGTTCTTCCTTGATTATCTCTTTAAGAGTTGGATTCATCCTCCTTTGTGGTTTCCTGACTGGCTTGCAACCTTCTTGGATGTAGATGTGGTGAGTACACACTGAGGGGTTTACTCCTTTCATTTCCTTATAGCTCCAAGCGAAGGCTTCTAGGTTCACTCTCAGCATGTTACATAGTTTTTCCTCTTCCAAAGTAGAAAGAGATGGTTAATTTGCAAAGTTTTCTCTGGGCCAAATTCTATGGTTTTGACATGGAGTGGGTTGGAATTGGCCATGCATAAGTCAATTTGATGCTTGTTTTGGGTTTCTCTTACTTCTTCTTCTAATGGCAGGGAACTAGGAGTTGGATTTTGGAGCAGGTGTTCAATTAAATCATCCTCATCTTGTTGTCCTCCTCCTATGATTGCTTCTAAAGTATAAAGTTGGGCAGAATAACCCCCATCTTCTTTCTCGTCCTCTAACCATACAGGTGAATCATGCTCTAGAGAAGGTTGAGCAGGAGGGTATAGGGCTAATTGTTTGGACATATGCCCATTCTTGATGGTTATATTCCCAACTCAAATTTAAGCATCAACTGTGGCTAACCATGGCCTCCCAAGGATGAGAGGGTAACTAGTAAGCTTGACCTTAGGCTGGAGAACTAGGAAATTTGTAGGGTATTCCCAGGAATCAATGGATACAATAACATCCTCCACAATTCCCTCAGGGGTGACTATGGAACGGTTTGCATGTTGCAGCATTGTTGTGGTCTGTTGTAGCCGCTGCAACAACCCCTCCAAAATTTTCAAACTCTTCTAAATTTTGGAGCCCCTCCACCTTTTTCGTAGCTACCACCCATCCTTAGAGTCTATTCGGAAACTGGGAAACCCCAAAAAGGTCTAGAAAAGACTCGCGTCTCTTTCATAAGCCAAACCAAGTCACACAAGTCGCAAAGTCACACAGGTCCCAAAGGTCGCACAAGTCGCATAAGTTGCAAGTCGCATAGGTCGCATAGGTCGCAGGTTGCAGGTCACATAGGTTAGAAATGTTGCAGGTCGCATAGGTTGCAGGTTGCATAGGTTGAAGGTCGCATAGGTTGCAGGTCGCATAGGTCGAAAAGATCGCACAGGTTGCAAGGTTGCTTAGGTCACAAGTCGCATAGGGCACATGTTGTAAGGTTGCATAGGTCGCAGGTCACATAGGTTGCATAGGTTGCAGGTCGCATAGGTCGAAAAGATCGCAAAGGTCGCAAGGTTGCATAGGTCGCAGGTCGCATAGGGCACATGTTGTAAGGTTGCATAGGTCGCAGGTCACGTAGGTCACAGGTCGCATAGGTCACAGGTCACATAGGTCGTAAGGTCTTGTAGTCGCACCTCCAACCGCTCAACTATCATGATAGGGTCGTTGATCGGATCAATCTGGCAGATGCCTTTACTATCCAACAACATCTTGCCTTACTTGCATTGGATTTAGGGTTAGGCATAAACGAATGTATGTTATGGCTAGATGACTATAAATTTCATGCTTGTGGTTTGGTTTATCATGATTGGGTGGTAGTTCGCCTTGAAAGGTCTTCTCTAACACATTTCCCTGTAGGTGGACGAGATGTTCTTGTTCTTGTGCATGTTTTACAAGTAAACATGTCATGTTTTGCACAAATATTTCCACAAATTCTAATTGTTGTGATCTTTGTTTTTGCAGGTTGGGAACTGTTGCAGTGGTTGCATTGGAAGTTTGATTTCACATAACCCGACCTATACTTTGGTTAAATTAGGATTTAGGGTTTTAGACTAGTTAGGTTTTAGTTTTGTTTATTAGTTGGCTGATTGGAATTTTCTTTATGATTGAAATTTGTCATGCTTCATTTTATTTAATGTAGGTAGTTAGTTCCCCGCATGTTTGTTTTGCACTCATGTCCTTGCATTTGCTGATTATTACATGGAATCTGTGAAACCTTTGCATATGCATTGCATTGGTATTTTTAATTACAATTAGCTTATCGCTTCTGTACATATCATTACCTTGCATCATAAGCCATGTCTGCTACCTTACCTCAATCATATTTTCTTGCTTAACAAACACTTGCCTTGGACCTAAACTAGAAATTCCCTCTATTTCACATACCACTTGATTGAGCCTCCATGAGCCTGAAGCTTTCGAACCTTTGGTATTGTGAATATATTTCTCACGCCTTTTTTTCACTTGCTCAAACCTTAAGCTATGTTACTTCGACCTCTTCACACATGTTGAAACCCTAGGAGAGTTTCCCTAATCATCAAAAACTCTAGAATTAAAACTTGAGCCCTAATGATTGTGCCAGATTGTGATGGTCATGACAATGGGTAGCTTCTCTTAGAACCATCCATCAAATTTGTGTCTTGGATATCCTTCCTATGATTATAATTTACTTACAATAAAGATAAGAACAGATTGCTCGTGGGGAACCCTAATCAGTTTGAATGACCTATACCCTTAACCTAAACGTTGTGCTCACCATGGTCGTGACTATTTCAATGACTTGTTTTGTTTGTTCACTTGTTAACTGGAGATGAGATGAGAAAGCTTGACATGAAGGCAAACCTAAATCAGGATATCTTTAAATTTCTGTCAAACAAGAAACAACCTCTCTTGCTCGTAAAATAAGTCGGGATCCCTCCTCCGCCCTAGCGCAATGAACGCCCAGTAATAAGTGTAAATTTACACATAAAAGAAAATGATGTTAAATAAAGGGTAAAGGATCAATAAAGGCTTCTTGTGCAGAGAGGTAATGGAACGACTCTACTGGGGTACTATCTAGGCTCACTGGCAGCAGAGCAATGTTTGTGATTTCTTGGAGTGACTCCACCGGGGTACTGTCCAGGCCTGCTGGCAGTGGAGCAACACTAGAAACTTATTTTAAAATTCTGAATATAATAAATTCTCTGCCTCATGCTTTGCATCATCATCAACTATTGGCACGCGTGAACTCCTAATTGGATGTTTATTGACTAACAGGACCTGGATGAGACATAAAGAGAACGCATATCTATAAAGGTCAAGGTAACAGGTACCCATAGTAACTATTCAATATTCCCTTGCATCGTTATCTAGACTCGAGCTATTGTAGGGATGTGGGCCAAGATGCTAAATTCTACCAGTGAATCACTAATTGTTGTAGCTGCTGCAACAAACCCTCCAAGATTTTCAAACTCTTCTAAATTTTGGAGCCCCTCCACCTTTTCCGTAGCTACCTCCCATCCTTAGAGTCTATTCGGAAGCCGCGAAACCCCAGAAAGGTCTAGAAAAGACTCACGTCTCTTTCATAAGCCAAACCAAATCACACAAGTCGCAAAGTTGCACAAGTCCCAAAGGTCGCACAAGTCACATAAGTTGCAAGTCGCATAGGTCGTTGGTCACAGGTCACATAAGTCACAAAGGTTGAAGATCGCATAGGTCGCAGGTTGCATAGGTCGCAGGTCGCATAGGTCACAGGTTGCATAGATCGTAGGTCGCATAGGTCACAAATATCGCACAGGTCGCATAGGTCGCATAGGTCGCAAGGTCGCATAGTCGCACCTCCAACCGCTCAACTATCATGTGACCCCGCGACCTTCCGAATCGCAAAGTCACAAAGTCACAAAGTCCTAAAGTCGCCTAAATTACCATTAGTCCCTCGTGCAACTATGCGACTCTGCGACTCGCAAAGGTCGCATAGGTTGCACAAGTTGCAAGGTCACACAAGTCTCAAAGGTCGCATAGGTCGCACAGATAGTATAGGTCGCAAAGGTTTCACAGGTCGCATAGGTCGCATAGGTCAAAAAGGCTGCACACTAACCTATATCAGGCCCTGCGACCCTTGCGACCCCACATGTGCAACCTAAGACTATAAATATAGGCCTCAACCGACCATTTACTTAGTACCTTTGCAAATGTTTAAAAAAACACAATGCAACAATGCCCAACATGTACGACGAGGATGAAAAGGAGTGTGAAAGGTGATATAACAATGATAATCTAACCGCTCAAGGAAAGAAATGATTGATGCCAAGACATGGAACGTATCAATGCATAGATTTGTGACCATGAAATTGCAAGAGATCTCAAGGCTACGAATTCTGGAACGTATTAATTGTGATATTTATATCTTATATTTCATCAAAGTACATTTTTTCTTGATGATTAATCTATGATTTTGTACATGTGTAGGATTGAAGTGGTGAAGGCAAGTCCCTGTCATTTATGCAGACACTTGAGCCTATTTGTTGCTAAAATGACCCAAAGGATCGTTGTTGTGGAAATGCATGATCTTGGTCAACAACAGATATTGAAGTCAAGCTAGCTCCAAGGCAGAAGGACGGTAGAGAGATATCGCCATCTTCTACAGTAACATAGAACATGTTTGTGAATATGAAAGGTCATGTGGAATATCAAAGTCACCAGGTAGATGAAAAGTCATGAGGAAGTTCAAGTGTCAAGGGTAGGCCAAGAATCATTCTCACCCTATAAATATACCCTCATGGCTCATTTGGCGGTTTATGTGGCGAAGAATTCCAGCCTGTCAACATGGTATTTCTCAATGACCCTTGGAGGTTGAGTTTTAGCATGGTGTCCTTCGTCATCACATTAACGGTAGCCCCCAGATCAATCAAAGTGTGTGGGACAATGTTGCCATTGATGTGTACATCTACTACAAGGATTCCAGGGTCCAAATATTTTGGATATATCACCTGCCCCAACATGAAGTAAGACAACTGCCCAAAGACATTAATGATAGGGGCATCCCTTTTTCTTCTTCCTGGATGCTTGAAGCACTTCTCCTTAATTAACTTGTTGTAAATGGGAACATCTTTGATGGCCTAGAGAAGGGGGATTTTTACACATAGATTTTTCAATTCTCCGAGAAGTTTAGTTTCTTCTGGGGTAGGTTGGAGTGGTTGGGCTAATATTTGAGGAAAGGGTGGATTTACTTTAAGGTTGATTTCCTCCCTTTCTTCCTCAACCTCCCTATGTGGAGAGGGAAATTGGTTATCAGGGAGAATTCTCCCTGATCTTAGGTTGATCTCCTGGATTTCTACAGCATAAGTTGGGTATGATGTCTCTCCACTATATGCTTGTTGAGCCTTCCTATTGTTTGTGTTCGGTTTTGGTTGGGCAGGTATCTGGGGTTGCTTGGGTGGAGCAGAGTGCAGGAGTTGTGGTTGTGCAGGTGGTGGAGGCAATAGGGCTGGAACATTATTTAATTAGGGCCTCCACCCCTAGGGTTGGGCATTCCACTAATGTTGTCGCTAAACATAAGGTTGAAATGACGGGCTGGCTAGCTAGGATTGATACTGAGATGCATAGGACCAAGGAGGGGGTGTAGACCAGGAAGGATGAGTAGGGGTCCCCAAGAAGGTATAGTTGTGGTTTGGTTGGGGTTGTAGTATGCATGGGATGGCCCTTGCATACCTTGTTGGTATGGTCTAGGCCCAGGAGGTCTCCTTTGGTTGATGTAGCAAAGCTGCTCAGTGACCCCTTCAGCTCCTTGATATACAACTTTGAGTCCAAGTAAAGAAGGGCACTTGTCTTTGGAGTGGTTTTCTTCACAGACTAAGAAAATCTGAATACATTTTAATGGACATTCATTCCTAGGATGCCTCCTAATGCATCTAAGACAAAAAATGGCCAAGGCTCTCTCTGCTTCCTTTTGCTTCCTTTTGATGTTCATGGTGTCCAATTGTAAGGCAAGGGTTTGCATCATGTCACTTTTGAAATCTTCTAGCATATTTCCAATTTCACCTTTGATGGATAAGTTAGGATGATGTATTTGCCATAGGTTGACTACCCCTACCCTTTTTCCTGGCTATCCTAGAATGGTTTCTAAAGACAGTCTTAATGTCCTCATAGGGTAATTGGTAGACATCTCCTTCCGCTATCATATGTAAGGTATCCAGAAGATATTCCCTTACTCCTCTAAGTAAGACCAGCTTTAATGACTCAAGGTCAAGTGTGCACCTAGCCCTTTTGTAAGTAAGCTGGAATCTTTCTTCATAGTCTTCTAGGGATTCATCCTTGCCTATGGTCATCCTAAAAATATCTTCTTTAGTGTCTTTTTACCTACAGTATTCCCTATATTTGTTGTTAAAATCCTGCTCCATCTGAGCCCAAGTTGTGATGCTATCTCCAAGTAAACCCATGAACCAGCGCAACGTTGCATCCTTGAGGGTAGATGGGAATAGTTTTAACTTTTTCTCGTCATTTATATAGTCATAGGTTTGGCATATAACAAAAAATTCAAATAGGAAAGTGTCAGGGTCCTCTGTGGTCAGGCCATGGAAATGAGGTAGAGCAGAGGGGCTTATATTCTTCATCTTAATGTCCCCATTGGTTTCCCTAATGGGGAAGGCACTCTCAATTCTTTCTCTATCTCTCCTGTCATTTTTGTTTCCAACCATTGGTTTAGTAGGAATGGGTTCTTCCTATTCTTCTTCTTCTGTAGGTTCCTCAAATAGGTAAGTTTTCTCACCTAAAGGGTCTTCATATTCACCATCACTAAAGAACAAAGAAGGTTGCATGTTGGATGCAGTAGGGGTATTTGACAAGAATTTTCCTGAATTGTCCCTAGTCCAATGAGGCATGAAAGGAATTTTTTTTGGGTTGGTTTTTGTAATATTTTGTTAAATCTAGAAATTACTTGTAGAATGGAAAGGAAAACAGATAATGACAACTGAAAGAAAGAAAGAAACTAGATTACTTTTCCATAAATAAACTAATGGAATAAAGTTGAAGACTAGAAGTAGAAGGAAAGAAAGTTTGGAGACTAGAAATAGAAGAAAGCAATAATTACTTCTACTTAGACACCTCCCCGACAATGATGCCAAAAAGTGATGAGCCTAGGTATTGTAACAATAATGCTGCAACTCCCAGGGCTACCAGCTTTACTTATCAACCCGGGGTAAGTACAAACTTGGAGGTGACAGTAATATATGCACAAGTAGAAGTTAAGGTCCTGCTAGTTGTCACTGTTTATAGAGTTAGAAGAAGCTTTAATTCTTTGATGGAAGGAGAGAAAACCTTATTCTAAGAGAGAGATACTTCTACTACAGTAATGAAGAAAACAACATGAAATGCTAAACTTGCACCATAACCTAACTTAATCAATCAAACAGCTATGCTAAGTAGAATTGCTAATTTAACATTAACCTAATGCTAATTATCTATGTTGCAAAAGTAAAAAAATTAAAACTAGATTAAGGGGTAGCAAAGAAGCTTAGACTAAATAAGGTTTCAAGCAGAAAAAGCGATCAGAGGTCGAAATCAGTGAAAGGAGGACATGAGGGAGAAACAGTGCATAAGAATTGTTGGATCAGTCGAGTGAAAGGTAATGAACGAGGGAGATTTTATCGTAAGAGGTGATCTAGGTAGATGGGAAAATAGGGTTACTAACGGGATGGACGGTTAAGACCTTATCGCGAAGGTTTTAAGTGAAGGGATGGATGAACAATGGAGTATGGAAAATGAATGGCAGAGATCATGTCGCGAGGGATTAAGTGAGTGGATGGACGAATAGGGAACAAAGGAGATGAATGGCTAAGATTTAATCGCGCTAGTGAGGTCAAGAGATAGATGGGTGAGGCTAATAGGAGCAATGAATGGCTAAGATCTTATCGTGTGTGTGAAGGCCATAGATGCACAACAGAGATTAGTTCGCGGGCAAAAGAAATGTGCGGAAATGGTCGAGCAGGATTAGAGGGTGGTAAGTTGTATTTTGCGGGCCCTCAAAGCTGTAAGTTGTTTCCTAAAATTTCACACGATTAGCCTAACTGGGTGACAAGTAGCATAGAGAAACCACTTTTCTCATGTGCTCTTGGGCAGATAACGGTCAGATAGAAATCCACGTGATATCACGCAATGGCCGCTGGATTAGGTGGGGTTGATCAATGGTGGAGATCGGCCAAGCTAGTTGGCGATCGGGTGAAGAGAAAGTCGTCGGATCAGACAAGGCAAATCGACGGTGGGGGTTTAAAGCACCTAAAGTGATCGGGTGAAGCGACAACCATCGGATCAGGCAAGGCAAAACGACGGTGGGGACTTAAATTTCATAAAGTGAATGGTGGAATCCATGCGAGGCAACAATTGAAGAAAATAGTGAATCGGACAGTGATTGTGAAGGTTTGTTGGTGATTAGACGACGAGGAAGCGATGGAGGGGGAACGTTCTGGAGTCGGTTTCAAAGGAAAATGACAGAGAAAACTAGTGCGGGTAAGAAGCTAATTGCACTTAAACAACAAACTCCATAGCCCATGCGAGAACAAGAGACTGTGTTTTTGGGGTTGATGGAGGGTCTCTGCCTCAAGTCATGGTCCCAAAGGGAGGAGATGAGGCCAAGACATTTGCGCACAACCTGATAGTAATATTTTCCTCTAACTAACCTATGAATTAAAAAAACAACTGAAAGTAAACTACAGTAAATGCAGCTTCCGAAACAAATGAACAAAAATAGGAAGCTATTCAAACAAATGAACAGAACCAGAAAGATGCTTAATAAAATGAATCATAACCAGAAACTTCTTGAGCAAATGAATTAGCAAACCATGAAACTACTTAAACAAATAAACATAATAAAACTCTATGCTAGCATAACAGTTTAGTAAAGAGGAGTTGTGGCTACTTGGGTCGGGCCCTAACCCAAGAGCTTCAGCCCTCGAAGTTTAACTCAGAGCTGGCTTAAACAAAACTCATATTTATTACAAAAACCATGGATTATAGAGAAAATTCAAAAGTCTTTGCAGTTCAGAAATAAAACAGAGTTTCACAAATGGAGTCTAAATCGTAGTGAGGTCCTAAGCCTCTCTATTTATACATATGAAGTCTCCAACAACTTCCTTCCAAATTAGGGTGGTTTGGCTCCCAACTCAAAATAAGTTTTTTTCTACCCTTTTCACTTGCTTCGCTGTCTTTTACTCCTCATGATGTGGTTGTTTGCACTCTGAGCTGATGGAGGAATATTCGAATGGAGGGGTAGTAGACGAGGAGGATTAACCTCCTATAATTCCTCTATCTTGTCCCATTCGAGTCTTGACCAAGGTCTTTTCTATAGTTCTTTGCTTTTATCCTTTATACCTGAATTTCTCCTTGCTTTTATCCTTTATTCCTGCATTATATGCACATTAGACCACAAAGCCAAATATCCAACTCTAACTCATTTCATAAACAAAATATAATCAAAAGTATGCAATAAGTTGTGAGAATAGTTGGTTTGACTAAGCTAGGAGGTTAATTAAGGCCAATTAAGGCCCATATAATTACTCAATAATGAGGCTCATTAGTGACCAACTACCCAAAGCCACTAAGTTGTTTTAGAGCCAAAGGTGGATAAGAGCGCAGGGACCACAGTCGGATTACATAGAGAAAAAGAAAATCTTACTCACAAAGACCGCATGGAGACTTTAGACCTCTGTAGATGTGTGAACCCTAACTGCAAATAGGAGGAAAGGGAGACTACATGGGCGAATCAGACTTGATTGCCTTGAAAAGTCATTAGTGGATGTTGTAGATATTAGAGAAAATATGACAAGGTTTTGTGGAAGAGTTTTATTGAAAGATCTATGTGTGAAACTTTGAGGTCTGCGATGTGAAGGAAAAAATTGCGGTGGTGGAAGATAATAAAAAAAACCATGACAAAATATCACAATCATCGATGAAGCTTAAGGGGCAGTAGATTTGTAGCCCGTAAAACCGTTCCCTTTACATTTTTCCATTAGTATTGTAAATTTGTGAAGTATAATTTGTAGGTACGATGGCCATGCAAAATCCAAATTGACCTACTAGGGAGTGATGACAATGGCGACTCGTTGGAATTGTTGAACATCATTGGCATTGTTGGACACCATCACCACTACGAGAGACAAGCTGAAAGCGGTGGCTTCTAGGAAGCAACAACCTGTTGTGGCGGGGAGTGGAAAATTACCATCGAATCTCCTTCCTCCAGCCCAAGTTGTTAGGGAATCAAGGGATGCTCTAAATGAGGAAGGTTGAGGATGAAGCGATTGTGGATTCAATAATAGAGAGTTTCACGAGATTGGACATGGTTGTGGCAAAGAGTTATTATGTTTTTGGAGGTGTAACATGGTAATGAAGAAATAATAGGCCAAGTCATGTGTTCTAGTAGCTCATGATCCCTAAATTTGATGAAGTCGTTGAATAAATTGAACTTTGAAAATAATTTGAAGTGAAATTGATGATGGATGTGCAAACAAAATGGTTGCCATGAAAGAAGACTAGTGCAACTGAGGTTCGAGTCACTAGTGATAGATACAACAAATATGGGAGTTGGTTGTTGGTTTTTGTGATTCACATTACTAGGACTGAGTAGTTTGACCATATGAATGAATCATTGAATGCCTTTTTATTGCATATTGGCTGCTAGAATACAATAATTTTTTTGGCTATTTATTAAGGAGCTTTGTGATGGTGAAATCCAATAATTTCTTGTGTTATGAAGAGGCTCGGTATAGGCATTCAGTTACAAGAGAAGGGTTATATAGTGGGATAGAACTCTCACGAGATGAGATGCACATTTTTTGGAGGCATGAAGGAGAGCAAGGAAGTTTCCTATGGAAAAATGAGAGAATGAAGGCTTAAGGCTAGGATAGCAACAAAAGAAAACTATTTATTAATGGAGTTCAAAAAATTTCATGTAAATGGTGGAGTTCAAAAAATTTCATGTACATGGGCATACTAATGTAAGACTTGATAAGGCATGCGTACCTAGTAATCACTAGTAAAGTCTAAATGTCCACTTAGGTGATTAGGGGACACATGTGATGGCATGATAAAACATGTTGAGCTAGGACAACATGTGATATTTTCAAATACCTTTCAAATATCCTTACGTTGATTGGGTAGAGCCTGGAGGTAAGTAGTGGTGGCTGGCTCACTTGGTTGATTTGGATAGATTTTGCAACGAAAAACCATAGTCAACTTTAAAGGGGGGATTATTAGATAAACTTGACCCTATGATGGATTTGAGGTTGTGTTAATAGTTATGGTTAAGATTTTGTGGTTTTTGGCACCTAGTATTAGTGACTCATGGTATTGAGATCATGGTATTACATGTATCTAAAGCCGTTAATAAGCTTGTGTATTCTCCATTATATTGAGCCATTGTTAATTGGTGAAAGATCATGTAGTGGCTTGAATCACTTACTAACACCACAACAATATGGGGGCTACATGGGCACTACAATAACAATAAGGGGGATACACAAGTATTATAGGGACTTAACATCTTCACCAAAATACCCATGATAATTTCCAACTAAGTTAATAATATAGTCTTGTGCTCTCGAATTTCCCTAGATACTACTTAAATTGAGACATTATTGCTTTCCGTTTGTCCTTCAAGCCTCCTTAGCATCCATTGAGTGCCCTCACTAGATTCCATGGAGACGTGATAGAGAACTATTCCATTAATAGGAATGTGCACAAATTGAGAAAAGTTAAAGTGCACACCAAAACTAAAGTAGGAACCCCCTTTCTCTATAACAATGAGAGGTGACTAGAACAAAAAAAACCCCCCACTATCAACGTCAACATTACCAAAGACATCTAAGGCAATCACCTAGGAATATGGGGAGGGGAGGTCTTTAATGTCCAAACCAACCATCTAGAACCTAGAAAAAAGAATCCCAAAAAAATACCCAAGCCAACAATAAGGACAAATTCAACCAATGCAAATTCAAGACTAGGGGCTAAGTCTTCCCCTGACACTTACCAAAAAGTAGAGGTGGAATTGAAAGAGGTCAAACACTTATTTGTAAGTTCGCTAGAAAAACCACCATTCCATTAATCTAAAATTTAGGAGGATCATTCGGATTGGATCAATATATAATTTTCCATCTATCTTGGTATTTTCTTAATGGAAAAATTAGAGGAGTTGGCATGCATGACTCATTTTAGTAGCAGGTCCCCATTTGGAAAACATGGGTTCGAAACCTTTTGGATCCATTTTGAGGCATCAAATGACATTCTCTAGGGTTGCATCATTTGGAACTTACACACACACCCTCAACGTTAATCTACACACTAATATATTTCCAAAAATGGAAAAAACCACTTCAATCAAAGCCACGAGGGCTTCACTCAATGAACCTCTCACCTATCATGTGTATTGGTGGCATATTAAACAATACCCTTAATTTTACTACATATTGGAAAATACCCCTAAAAATCACATTATATAACCCCTACCAATATGAACCAAACACCTTCCCAATTTAAAAAACCCCTACTTCCACTAGGTATTGTAGTTCTCCATTTTTCATTAACATTTATTTTACCCCCTTATATTTTCTCTTTAACTTTGAGCTCCATTTTTTATCGCTGCCATGTTAAAAACCCTTTACCCCTTATATATCCCCTAATATATTATGCCATTTTCCCCTCAATATATATCCCCCAATATGAACCCAGGTGGTACGGTATTGCTTCCCCAGTGAAGCCCCCGTTATCAAAGCTCATATACGAATGTTATGCTCCTTGCAAGTTGACCTACCTTGTTGACCACCATGGTTATGTATGATTGAATGTCTTATCAAGCTCCATTACTCACACATTTGGGGCTAGCCACATGTGGAATTTCGAGAATATGTTAGAAGGTCCAAAGCCTTATCACAATTGAGGGTTGAGGAAGTCAAGACCTTGCTATTATATGTGTATTAATTTATGCTAAATTCCAAGCCACTAAGAGGAGAAGGGGTTCCATTGTTTAGCATTGTATCTTGTTCTATAACTAAGAAAAATATCTAAAAGTTGTATTTTGTGAGCATAATAGAGGAGGAGGAGGATTTAGAGTAGTCATTTATGCCCAATATAAAAAAGTAACTATATGGTGAGTTCACATTTCTTTATATCTTCATTTTAAAACTAAAGCAAAGAAAGTAGAGGATAGGCCTCACCCTCTAGTTTGGTTTTCTCTCGTATTAGGTTTCCCAAGATAAATTTTGTGTACTTGTCCCTATTTATGTCATTTTCATATTTCAATCATTTCATAAAATTCAAGAAAAATTAGTAATTAATTAACCTAGGACCTTGTTTTCATAGTAAAATTTCGACAATTATAATGTCTATTTTGTGACAAATTGTTTCAATGGAATATCCATGACATTTTATAGATCAATAAAACTTACAGGAGAGTCAACAAGTAGGGATAGAAGTTAATTGTGAGAGTTCTCCACCCAATTTTAACACTCCTTTGATTACTAGTTTTAACCCTTTACTCATTCAAGTGAGTGGACCCTTCAGTGATTCATTTTCATATTTTAGTAATCCTCACATGATGTCAAGTATTTGTGGGTCATCTAATATGGGAGGACCTATTTCCACATCTTCCAATATGACTAGAGGATTCACAAAGACCACTTCCCTGCCATTCATTAGTGGGATAGACACTTCCACATCTATGTCGAGGAGATGTGATTTTTTTTCCATTTGGGGAATGTATTTAATTTTTAGAATATTCTAGAAGGTCCAAAACCTTATCACAATTAAGGGTTGGGTAAGTTAAAATCCTACACCTAGATGGCTATCAAGCTATGTTATTACTCAACCATTGGGAGGAGAAGGGACTTCATTTTTTCACATTATATTTTGTTCCATAGTTGAGAAAAACATGTTAGAGAGGTATTTTGTGAGGATAGAAAAGGAGGAGTAGGATTTTGTAGTAGTAGTTGAGGCCATAGTGTCAAAATGATTTTTTAGCAGTAGTTCAGACCATAGTGTCAAAAGGTAACTTCATAGTGAGCTTCTATCCTTCGTATGTGCATTTTACAACTAAAGCAAATAGAGTAGAGTATAGGCCTCACCTTTTAGTTGTATTTTCTCCCTTATTGGGTTTCCTAGGATAAATATTGTGCTCATTCGTGTTGATGGTGTATACTTGTTCCTATTCTTTCAATTTCACATTTTAGTTATTTCATAAAATTCAAACAAAACTAATAATCAATCTAACATCTAAGGAAAAATTAATTTGCTTAGTATAAGATTTAAGAGTTTTATAAGATATGTTGTGTAGAACTATTCCAATGGAATATTCATGGTAGTTTATAGATTAGTCAAGCAAAACTAGCGAAGGCCACAAACTAAAATTCCATAGCCAACATCGAGCAATATCCATCCTTTGAGTCTTAGTCCCACCTTGATTGTGTACGATTTGGAGCATTGTTTCATATTTGAAGCAAAAATGGGAGTGACACATGTAACATGAGAGAAGCCACTTCACACTGAGGGAAATATCAAATGTTTTTTCACGCAACCCAAGGACCATGTGTCCATTCAATTTAAAACTACATGAATTAACACACATTAGGTGGAAAACCTTGTCATTAATAACAATGTTCACCTCTTTTCATAAATTTTCCTTATTTGAATACTTGTGACAAAGTGATTATTTTCCCAAGAACATGATAGAACTTAGCATTGTTGATTGTAAGATTGTAGGAATTTACAGGGTAAGTTCCTCAGACAGAACACCAGAAGGACACCGCTCACAAACAGATCACAGATCAATACACCAGTATTTTGACGTGGTTAAAACCCTCAGAGAGGGAAACAGTCCACGGCCTGCGCCAACGTGGCTACTACAGGCAATTTATTAATAAAAGAATGAAAATTTACATAAGCTTCTCTCATGCACGGTTAACCTACAAATGACCCTCCATGCGCTTTAAATGGAATTCATGGACCAATCGGGTGTCAAGCCACGGATCAAGTGTCGGTAATACCGAGGAGAGAATGAACCGTCGGATCACTACATATCGTGACCGTCGGATTGTAAGTTACAAAATGTACAACGGTAAAGAAACACACTTTACCTAACGCTAACCTAACTCTATACTAGACCAAGTTGAACTTAACTATTCCTATGTGTCGGAATATCCTAACATCCCCCCTTAAGAACAACTTGGGATAGGATTGAAGGATTTACAAATATGACACAATAGGAGAAGGAAGGAGGCACTAGAGCCTATCCCCCCTTAGTGACAACTTCCTGAACTCCAAGCATATATCGAAGTTTAGTGAACTTCGCCTCTGTGAGAGCCTTTGTGAAGATGTCTGCAACCTGATCATCTGTTGAACAATATTGCACTTCAAGAACATGGTCATGAATGAGCTTTCTGATGAAGTGCATGTGAAGTTCAATGTGTTTGCTGCGCTGATGCTGAACTGGATCTTTGCAAAGCTGAATGGCACTTTGATTATCACACCAAAGTGTAGTCGGATGCTGCTGCTCAAAGCCCAATTCTGATAGGATCTGACGAAGCCACAAGGCTTCCTTACTAGCTTCCACGGCACCACGATACTCTGCTTCTGCTGACGAAAGAGAAATGGCAGCCTGTTTCTTACAAGCCCATGTAATAGGTCCTGAACCAAGAGTGAAGACATAACCGGCAGTAGACTTCCGATCATCAGGGTCACCAGCCCAATCAGAATCAGTGAAACCAACTAATAGAGGAGTTGCTTTGGCACTGTAATGAATCCCAAACTGTATTGTACCTCGAACATAACGAAGTATTCTTTTAGCTGCTTTCCAATGACTTTCACGGGGGTTTTGCAAAAAACGAGCAACAAGGCCAACAGCAAAGGAAAGGTCAGGACGAGCATGGGTTAAATACAAGAGTTTTCCTACAAGTTGACGGTATAAGGTAGCATCAACTTCAGGAGAAGTACAAGAGACTGAAAGTTTGACTCCAGACTGAAAGGGAGAAGGAGCTGGCTTACAATCTTCCATGTGAAAATGACGAAGAATAGCACAAGCATACTTGAACTGGGAAAGGGAAATACCCTCCTTGGATTGCAAGACTTGAAGACCGAGAAAATAGTGTAAGTGTCCTAAGTCTGTCATTTCAAATTTCTTTTTAAGGCTGGACTTCACATGGTTTATAAGGTTGGGATCACTACCAGTAAGAATAAGATCATCAACATAAAGAACAAGGATGATAAGAGAGTTGCCCACTGTCTTGGTGTAGACAGTATTGTCAGAATAACACCTAGAAAAGCCAGATTCTAAAAGAAAGCTATCCATTTTGGCATACCAAGCCCGAGGAGCTTGCTTGAGACCATAAAGAGATTTCTTAAGTCGACATACAAAGCTGGAGTCTGTTTGGATGAAGCCAATGGGTTGTTCCATATAGATTTCTTCATGCAAGTCCCCATGCAAGAAGGCAGATTTAACATCCATCTGATGGACTTCCCATTTTAAAGAGGCAGCAAGGGAAAGAACAAGGCGGATAAAGTTCATTTTGGCAACAGGGGAGAAGGTTTCAGTGGAGTCAATGCCTTCAACCTGTGAAAATCCCTTAGCAACAAGACGAGCTTTATGTTTATCAACTTTCCCATCTGGTCCATACTTGGTTCTGTAAACCCATTTACATCTAACAAGTTTGCGTCCCTTTGGTAGAGGAACAAGATCCCATGTATCATTTACCAACAATGAATGATATTCTTCATTCATAGCTGCTTCCCAATGTGGATGGCCTGAAGCTTCTGCAAAAGTGTCAGGATCATGATTTACTGGAGCTTGAACCAGTAAAGAAGAGGCTCTTTCAAACTGAGAACGTGTACGTCGCTGATCTGTAGGATCACCGGCAAGATCACCTGCTGCATCCTGAGTAGTACGGACCCATCTTGGAAGTTGAGGATCCTGAGAAGGTGGGGGAGGATTGTCATCCTCACTTTCATCATCTGAAGAAGAAATGTTTTCAAAAGTAGAAGAGATAGGAAAAGGTGGCACATCCGCCGAACTAGGCTCGCAGGCCGATTTATTTTCATCAAATTTTACATCTCTTCTAATGATAACATTTTGGACTTAAATGGAATAGTCTATAACCTTTTACATCTTCAGAATATCCAACAAAAGTACATTTCTCACTCTTAGGTTCTAAAGCTTTATGCTTTTCATCTGGAATATGGGCCCATGCTTCACTTCCAAAAATACGAAAGTGACTTACATCTGGTTTAATGGAACTCCAAGCTTCTTCTGGAGTGATATTCTTTAGAACCTTAGTAGGAGTGCGATTTATTATATAATTTGCACAATTAATTGCTTCGGCCCAAAAACTAAGACTGAGTCCTTTAGATTGCAGCATACAATTAGCCATTTCCTTTAAGGTGCGTTTTTTCCTTTCAGCTACACCATTTTGTTGTGGAGTGTATGGAACAGTATGTTGCATTTGAATTCCATTTTCGGTGCAAAAGTTGATGAATGTGTTTTTAACATATTCTCCCCCATTATCAGTTCTTAGCTTAAGAATTTGATGTCCAGATTGTTTTTCAACAAAGGCTTTGAAGGCCAAAAATGTGTTAAATACTTCGCTCTTGAGTTTTAAGAAGTATACCCAAGTGCATCTGGAGAAATCATCAATGAAAGTTAAGAAATACTTGCAGCCAGAGGATGAAGCAACAGGAAGTGGACCACATAAATCACTGTGCAACAAGCGGATTGTAAATGGGTTTGAGGGCATGCCAAGAGGCACGTTTTCAAAACTGTCCCGATGATGTTTTCCCGAGTACACATCTCGAACAAACACCATCTCTGCAAAGATACCATAGGAAGACCTGTCACCATATTTTCTTTACATAGATTCTGAAGGGAGCGATAGTTTTAAGTGACCAAATCGCTCATGCCAAAGTTTGCTCACTTCATCATTATGAGCAACAAATACCGAGGGAAGATTTGATGACCCAAAGTTGTGAAACGTATACAACCTTGTGGAATCATCAGCAATACCAGTAGCTAGAATCTGTTTAGGATCTCTTAGATCCTTGATTACAACATCATGAGGTGAAAATTCACCAATTTTACCTTCACCTGAATGAGTTATCTGATATACAGATAGAAGGTTGTTGGATAAAGTTGGAACACATAATACATCATTAAACTGACCATTTTCTAGATGAACAGTTCTAGTCCCTACAACATTAAGAGATC
>APFE030438311.1:0-14956 GCA_000404065.3 Pinus taeda
CATGTATTATCAATCAAGTGGAAATCCTCTTCATAATACAAAAAGAATTAGCTCTCAAGCTATTCAGTTCTCAATGAACTATGAAGATATGAAGATATGTCTCACGAACCAAGCAAGCCCTATAAATAAAGGCTTTACCTATGGTCCAATCCCTATTTCCTTGCACATTTTTCTTAGGAAATAATAGCAAAAGCATATGCAATTAATTCCAAAGATACCAAGTTAACCAATGGTCCAACTACGCAATCCTTAAGGACACTAGTTCCTCAACCATGCAAAAACTACTTATTAGAAATAGTCAAGCATCTGATAGTACATTGTCCCACATCTGATCTCAACTGGGTCTCTGAAAGAACTGACATGCAATAGTTATCCATGATTGAATTCTCAGTTATCTAAAATAATAGTTGTCACATGCATGCAGGCATTAACAAACTATATTTTATTATTTTAACAACTTGTTAAAAAAATCTAACTGGACTTGACTAGTTAGAACTAAGTCAATTGATTCTCTCATTATACAACTCATGTGCATGCTCAAAAAGACTTCAAATTCGAATTTCCTTAATTAATTAACTCAACTGAATTAATTAATTAATATTTCAAATTGCTTTTAAGACCAAAATTAATTTTACTTCCTATAGATAGACTAGGGACTGCTATAAATAGGAAGGGACCCAGAAATGCTATTTTTAGAACTTTCTATTTTTAGCAGTTTCACCTCTCACCCAATGTGGCCAATGACCTCACTGGCCAAACTAGTAATTTTAGACATGTTATTTTTAGCAGGTCTATTTTAGCACATTCTAAATTTAACATTTCTTGTTGCACACTTTTCAACACTCCGTCTCAACAAGAAAGGCTTCCTCTTGAACTCGATTTTGTAACTATGGAATGTTCTGCATGCAACACATCTACCCGGTCCACTTGCTCCAACAACAATTGGAACAAAAACACTCCCAATTGACCACTCTGTTGGGCTAAGAACATACTCTGATGCTGAAGCTCTACCTGCTGCTGACAAGTGCTCCCTCTCTGACATCTGTGTTACTGCAACATCTCCATGCATCTCACATCATTGCACATCTCTCTGTGCCACCTAGCACTATGCAAAACACTTGTGCCTCTTGCATTACTGTAGCCTGCTAGCTATGCACTATCTTGGGATTCCCTGCATCATCGCTCTCTCTGTCACTCCATTTGAATCTGTCTCTATCCAATCAATCAGTTCCTGTTACTCCACATCGGGGCTCATGTAGCAAGTCTCATCCAAGAGGTTGGGTACCTCAAGGATCCTACCCCTCCTCCTTGGGAAGATCATTCTATATTGCCCCACCTCCTACCTGGAGGTATGGCTACATGTGATTCCTCAACCCACCTGGTTCGAAGTTCCCCCCTACTGGAGGTCTCTGCATGAGTAGATGTCTCTAGTCGATCTCCACTTAGCTTCCCCTATTGTGGCTGCTCCACAACCTCCTAAAGCTGATGCACCAATCATGGCTCCTCCATAATTGTTTGAGACTTCTTCTAGCTTTGCATGTTGAGAGGTAATTAACTCTTCTTCTCAACCACCAAGTATTTTACCTTTTCCTTTCTCCTCAAGGCTTTGCATGCATCTTGTACTTGAAGTGCATATAGGTTCTTGGCTAGCACACCAATCTATTTCCACTTTCTCGCCGTCATGAAATTTTCTAGAAAAAGCGCTGATTTTAAATCAACGATATCTCCCTCATCCGAACTTCAATTCAACCAATTTTTTTTTTGTATTTCTCTGCAAGGAATCCAAATCTGCTATTTATTTCTGAAAATTTTGTATAGAAATTTTTAGAACTGCTCTGCAAACTCTCAGCCCAAAATTCAAAACTTTGAAATCTCCTCACCTTTGTATACTGTTCTTCCTTGATCACTTGTGTTTCGATACCATGTAGAATTTTGTAGATTTTTTCCTACAAATCAGCTAGCGTTGATATAATGTAGAACTTTTCCTACAAATCAGCGAGCTCCAATACCATGTAGAAATTTGTAGAATTTTTCTAGAAATCAGCTAGCTCTGATACCATGTAGAAATTTTTCTACAATCAGTTAGCTCTAATACCATGTAGAAATTTCTCACCTGTAGATCAACTTGGTAATGAAATGTCCTAAAGCATAATACTTGTTCTACTTTTACAAAACATTAAGCGGAAGAATAATCCAATTTATGAGCAACATCAAGTAGAAACATGCATAACTGATCAAGAGAAATAATCACACATAACACAAGATATATCCAGGGGAAAGCACCAACATAAAACCCCAACCATGTATTATCAATCAAGTGTAGATCCTTAATAACATACAAAAAGAATCAGCACAATAGCTATCCTGCCTTCTCTGTAATCAGAAGATCCTAATGATCTTCAATCAGAAAATGAAAATCATGGACTACCTAGGCCTCAATATATAGGCCACAAGTCCTCCAATCTCCTATAATAGATCCTTCTCCATGCAAGGAATACTTACTAGAAATATCCAAGCATCTGATAGTACACTGTCCCACATTTGATCTCAACTGAGTCTCTCACAGAACTGACATGCAACAATTATCCATGAGTGAATCCTCAGTTATCTAAAATAATAGTTGTCACATGCATGTAATCATTAACAAACTATATTTTGTTATTTTAACAACTTGTTAAAATAATCTAATTGGACTTGACTAGTTAGAACTAAGTCAACTGATTATCTCATTATAGAACTCATACTTATTCCCTCAATTAGTGGAGGAAATTAAGGATAAATTCCTCAATCTTTGGAACAACTCATGTGCACGCTCACAAAGACTTCAAATTCGAATTTCTTTAACTAATTAACTCAACTGAATTAATTAATTAATATTTCCAACTGCTGTTAAGACCAAAATTAATTTTAATTCCTATAGATAGGTTAGGGACTGCTATAAATAGGAAGGGACCCAGAAATGTTATTTATAGAACTTTCTATTTTTAGTAGTTTCACCTCTCACCCAATGTGGCCAATGACCTCACTGGCCAAACTACTATTTTTAGACATGCTATTTTTAACACATTCTAAATTTACATTTCTTGTTGCACATTTTTCAACACCTATAAGCCTTGCACCAAACAAGAAATTGAAGGCATACTATATGGTTGTTCACCCTCTGTAGCCACACTTGGTTGCAATTGGTACAAGCCTTAATGTTATTCTCAGTGAATTTGTTGCAAGGTCTCTTCCTGCGACAACTCCTCTCCCAACCCTATCTAGGAATAAGGAGCATTTTGTAGTATTTATGGTTGAAAGGGAGATAAAGTTATTGAATTTCCAACTAGCTAATCTGGCATATCCATCACTGGAAAGTTCCAATTCGGTATCAAAAGTAGGAAGGTTGAAAACAGTTTCTTTAGAAGCATTGTGGGTCAAGTAGTTGAAGCTTTGTGTTGGCCCAATTACGCATGATGCATATTCACGCATTTCTGTCAATAGTTCAAGAAAGTATGTCTTAGTTGTATGGCCAGATATTCTTTATTTTTCTGTATATAGAGTTAGTCATTGGACAATTATCATTCAGGCACATGAATGCATAGAACTCAAAGAGGCACAGAAGGAAAGCAATGCAAATTGTGATTTCAATCACTAAATAGGAATGCAAATTGTGATTTTAATCGCTAATTGGAGAGATTAAGTGCGACTACTCGTGAATAAGGAAGTAAAGGTGCAACAATGCAAGAAATTTCATGACTTATCTTCCCTTCATCACAAATCATATCGCCAGACAATGACTACCTCATCCCATTGCATCGGTGGAATCCAAGGTAGTATCCTTGCTCCTCATTCACCAAATATCCCTATCGTCAATAGTTCCTTACCCCTTCAACCATGACTTTCCTTCATTAATCTCATCATGCCTCACCAGATCGCATCCTAATCACAATACCCCTTAATTGTATCAAAACTTCCATCCTTTCATCATGATCTACATCAACTCATTGTGTCCTCCCCACTCATTGCATCACAACTATGCTACTTACGTCACAACCTCCATCATTTTATTTGCGATCTCTCTCATTCTATCGTGACTTCTTCCATCATGTCGCAACCACATTTCATTGCTACTTGCCTAATACCATTGCCCATAGGTGAAATTAAACCTACCTTAATCACATTCAACTTCCATAAATCGATTCACGTCCTCTCTGGGCACCTTGTAGATTGGCCTTGCAGAGATATGACTTACCTTCCCACGAGTTAGTTGAGGAATATGAAATGTTATGGAATAAATACCTCAAAGGGAACACCTATCTTTGAAAAAGATTTATGTTGACAAAACTTTGAGTCTATGGGTTGAAGGCCATGTGCAAATTTTGTGCAAAGTTTTCCTCTTTGCGATGGTCCAAGACAAAAAATTTAGATATTGAATGGTCTATAGAATGGGATATATGCATTAGGGGAATTTTGAGGTCTAAAATGGGCTTTCTAAAGAAATTATAAAATAATAGTTGAAATAATAAAATAAGATTAGATTACATTACCTAATATAACGCTGTGAAAACCCCCAATACTTAATTCAAAAAAGTGAAAGGAACTCTACTTGAATGGTTCATGAGGCACAATACTTGCTAAGGTTTTGCAAATGGGGTAGCAAGCTAAGTGGGCTTGATTGTGGGGAAAACTCCACAGTTGAGCACACTTTAGCCAGAGGCGACCTGGGATAGGTGACCTCCTGGGAAGTCCTGGTTACTAGGTGGAAGCCCCATAAGTGATGATTGACGCTATGTGATTTATTTCACTGGTTTCAATTCCACTTCTTCACCCCTGTGAGCATCACCCGATGCAATTTTGCAAGTGGAGTATTCAAAAATCATGAGAAATTAGTCAGTTACAACTACCTCTCATGGAAATGGTCATCGATGAATGGCTTAACACAGTTGAATCCCAAAAAATGATATCTAAAAGAAAAAACTATTTTTCAACTTGTAGATTCAACTTATCTCTCTATGGGTTTACTCAAATTTCAAGCAGGAACACTCGTTGGATGCAGAATTTGATTCATCATCCAAGGAGCATTCATGTTGAATACTTTCGATGGACCTTGCTACACGAAAAATGAGAAATGCATGTACGTTTTTCATGTATTTCTCATTTTTCATGTAGTAGGGTCCATCGAAAGTATGCAACATGGGTACTTCTTGGATGAGGAATTAAATTTTGCATCCAATGAGTACTCTCGCTCGAAATTTAAGTAAAACCTTAGGGAGTTAAGTTGAAAATACAAGTTGAAAAATAGTTTTATTATTTTATTATTTTTTTAATCTTTTTACTTTTTTATCCAAAAATGGTGAATCATCCCCATGGTTGACATCATCATCTTGAATCCTAGTGGTTCTTATAAAGTTTATTTTGGTTGTACATTTTTCTTAGGAGGCCCATTTTAGACCTCAAAAGTTCTCTAATGGGTTTTCTCAACAACTTATAATTGATGAGTGTGATTTTCTTGGCAAGTACCCCCTACCACATCACTCCATTCTTGCAAAAGTGTTATTGATCGAAACAAGACAAAATATCTGAGTATAACAAGATCTATAACGATTTAGTTAGAAGCATTTCATGCTGGGTATATCCCCTACTACTGGTTCAATAGAAAATTCATGATGAGTGGTCTCATTCTTTGTATGAACAACTTCAAATGGTGATGGCAGAGACTCTGAAACATTTCAGTGAATTAACCAATGTAATTGAATATTAGGGTAACACACTAACTCAGACTGAGGCTTCAAATATAATAGTAGCAGTTAATTTAGAAGCATGTTGTTAAGTTCCTACAATACTAGTGTATCCCCCTTATTGTTATTGTCAGTATAACCCCCTTATTGTTATTGTTGTGCCCCATAGAAGTTCATTATTGTTATTGTTGTGCCCTTACACTATTATTGTTATGTAGACTCTGATTATATTGTGACCACTTAGACTCTTGTATATATAAAGGAGGTCTTATCATTTGTATCATCCAAGAATTGTTTATTTATGTAATGTAAATGTGGTTTCTCCCTCGAAGATGATACTTTTTAAGTCATTGATCTATCTCTTTGTGAGTCGGTTGCCTAACATTTGGTATCAGAGCTTTAGATTATAGAGTTTCGCTACTTTAATAGGCCATCATAGAATTTTCGCTATAACATTTTTTCTATGAAGATTTATACGCTAAAATTGCAACCACATGGAGCTGAAATCTTGGTGAACTTCGTGCTAGAATTTCAAATCTTGGTTTGCTATATTTTCTAAGATATAGTTCGAATAAGTTAGGGTTTTTTCATGCTCCATAATTCAGTGTCAAATAAGTGATCGAGGAAAATCATCATAATTTTCTCTTCAAGCATCAAATTGGAATTTCATAAAACATGACAGAAAGAGAATGGACTGCAGTTTCTTTTATATCAATTTTAGGGCTAAAGACTGAAACTGTGACACATGGCATTATGTACAAGTTCACTCTACTGAACTAGTCCATAATCAGGCCATTGTGGGAGAATTGACATAACATTATCTTGAAGAATCCAATTGTGGTTTGACTTGTGGCATTGAAAATTAGACTCAATGGGCTACCACAAGAAGAAATTTTAAACCTTGGAGATCTTAAAGTACAAAGTTACAACTGTTTAAATATCGAGCTCCTAAAAGCAAGAAAAATGTGTGTATTTTTTTTTTTAAATTACATAGATTTTGTTTGAAAAAGCAATTTGAAATGATTCCATGGCCATATTGAAACATATATTTCAGTATTGGGTTCTAAAATGTATCCCAAACAAAAAAATTATACACCCATTAAGCCCTCAAAAAGCTCTACTATGACGCATGAAGAGGAAGAATTGTAGCATGATATAGTTAAATTATAGGACCAAGTGCAACAAGTTTCGCTCTCACAAAGAGCAACCAAAGATGAACTAAAAGGGGATATGGATGGTTTAAAAGAAAAAATAAAAGGTGACACGGATGGTATAAAAGACAATATGGAGGTTTTTTAAGTAGACATGGATGCGATGAATGTTAAATTGGAAGGGTTGACAAAGTTCTTGCAAGAAAGGCTTCCCGGTGGTGACAAGGTAATCCATGAAAACCATGATGAGGATAAAATGAATATGAATTATGATTTTAGAGACTCTAGTGTGGGGTTTATGAACCACCACATTCCAAAGATAGATATGGGAAAGTTTGATGGCAAGGATCCAGTAACATGTATACTACAGATGGAGCAATATTTTGATCTACAGGTTGTGCAACCTGTTGAGAAATCTAGTGCATAGCAATTAGGTGATTTCTCTTCTAATTATAACTCCTTGTGAATGGTTTTTAATACTTTAGATTAGGGTTTTCTCTTTAGTTAGAATATTATATTATTCTTCTTCATCAAACAACTACCAAAGCATAAACAATAAAGAGACAAGAGACACAAAATATAGGCGATCAACCAAGGCCAAAACCTCTCCAACTTGAGAGGAAAACATGAACGAATTCTGCTTATAGAAACTTCAATTGACAAATACCAAGAACCTTGACCTATTTAACCTCTCAAAGAGTAAGTCACAATACCTATTTAGTTTAACCTCTTCTTTCATGAGTCAACGATGGTCAAACTGCTTGCTTCTCCCCCTTCTCAGCTATCCTTCAAATCTCAGCTTCTTGGATCAAACCTACAAACCTCAACCTCTTTAGAAACTCTAGTTGAAGCACGTGTGATGGATGTTGACCAACTTTTGCACCTTGTTACCAATTTTCTTGGATGGAAACACTTCCTTCTATACTTCAACTTGATGAATGTAATGTCTTCTCCTTTGATTTGGTTTCTAGAGTGACTTTACTAGCCTCGACCCTTCTTTGTAGCATACCGTACTAGATTCTCACACGTGTGGAGGTGACAGCACAAAAACAGATCTGAAATAACCTTGGTGATGGTCCTCCTTCATTTTCTTAACTATAGACTTCTTTCGTTATAATATTCACACTTCTTTTCTACCTTTTTTCTTGACCAAAAATATGTCTTTAGAATGAAGGTCGAGCTGCATATTTATAGCAGTTTTTCCATCAAGAATAAGCTGACTTGAACTGATGCCCAAGCTGACATGCCTTTTATAGACTTATCCTTAGAACGACTTTAAGGAGTGTTTGTGACAAGGTCTTGGAGGGTTTATGACATAAATAAATTCTCTTTTACAATATGTAACACACCCAAATGGGTCTTCAACACTTGACATTGAATCAATAAAATTTATGACTTGATGACCAAACCTAATAGCTCACAATGAGAGATTTAACTACAAAATAAAATTCCTTGCTCATAAAACCCATGAGACAAGCATTAAAAAAATAATTTTATTTTCTTCTTTACATCAATTACATAAAATCATAATTACACATGTCATTATGAAGACTGAGCATAGTTACACTTTTCAACACTCCCTCTTAACTAGGAAGGTATTCATAATCCATACAAGGTACTTGGACATTCCCAATTTGAAGAATTCTCATAAGAAGAGTCAAATTAGTAACTCATCTGTATAACATCATATCAACCAACATTTCCACATAGAAAATGCCTTGACTAACAACTCTATCTCTCCACGAGATCAGAGTTCAATGCTGGTGATACCAATGATGTATAGACACCCTCATCATTGTCTCTCTCGGAACATACCCCACCCGGGTTCTCTTAGAGTATGTTCTACCAGGACTATCTTTATCTTGGATTCTCAGTCCTCAAAGAATATCGGTCCTCTACGACTACTCTTATCTTGGATGCCCTAACTTGATTTTAATAGAAAATGGCATCAACCCATGGTATTCATTTACCCATGGAGTTTACCCATGATATTGTAAGTGGCATCCACCCACCCATGGTATTGTAAGTGACATCCACCCATGGTATTGATTCACCCATGGAATTGACCCGTGGTATTGTAACCGAAAAATACTATAAGTAACAAGTCACATTTTGTAAAATGACATTTTGTCCATCATAATGTAGCTTTTATAGTTATTTTCCGTTTTAATAAAAATTTCTTTGTGGTTTTGTTTATTGGGCATTTTTTTTTTCTTTTGTTTCTTTTGGCATTTCAATTTTTTAGATCTTGGGGGCCTCCCCCCAATATCCGAATCAATGGTATCAAAGCAAGTTATTATTCCATGTGAATGAGGGTTTGATGCATATTTTAGTTTCAAATTTTGCAGCAATATTCAACAAACATCAGGCATGTGCTACGTCCTCCACAGAGGATTTTCTTGGGCCAAGCGAGAAGAATTTTTATTTTTATTTTTATTTTTTTGCAGGAATGTTTTTGGGGGCGAGTTTACAGATCAGATATGAAATTTTTGGTGGAAAATTTACAAAAAAAGAAATAACAGATCTAGGTTCCTTGTGAAAAATACCCAAATTCAAAAAAAAAATTGGCCGAATCAGAGCCCGGATGAGGGAGATATCATTGATTTAAAATCAACTATGTTACAAAAATGTTTCTGACGACAATTCATGGACGACGGATCTACTATATTTTTTTTGCAATTTTGGTGCATAATTTCATAAAAGTGATTGTAGAATTGAGCTCCTCTTGAAAAATCGCTCAATTTAAAAAAAAATGGGTCAAATTGGAATTTGGATGTGAGAGATATCGCTGATTTAAAATCAACTACTTTTTCAGAACTTTTGTGACAACAAAAAAGTTGCAGCACAAATCTAAGATTCTAGAGTGTCCAGATGAGGATTTCCAACACATGGGAAGATGCAAAATTGTCATTATATTTCCAAAAACAAGTTATAATAAATATTATGATTTATATTGGTTGAGTTATGTCCATTTTAATCTTGGAGCAACATTCAGAGTGGGTTCCCTTTGGAGATGTGCCCTCCCACCCCGCTTTAGTAGGCACATGCTTTACATTCATCAGTTTTAGCATAGCAACATTCGGTTTGGGTTCTTTGGAGACATGCCCTCCCACCTCAAACTATGTAGGTACCTGCTACTTCATCAACAACCAACATCACAGTTATGGGTCAACTGCACAAAATCCTTGTTATCAAAGTCCATTTGCTAAGCTGCACACTATTAGTATCACAGTTGGTCACAAGCATTACAGGGTATCTCTATCTTCATATCTTCGTTTATCATGGTTGTGGGTCATCCAAAAAACCACACGTCATCGAGGTTCATTTGATACGCTGCACACTGTTAGTATCACAGTTGGTCACAAGCATTACAGGTTATCTCTATCCTCGGATCTTCGTTCATCATGGTTATGGGTCATCCACAAACCCATGGTTCATTGAAGTCCATTTTCTAGGCCTCACACTGTCAGTATCACAGTTGGTCACAAGCATTACAGGGCATCTCTATCCTCGGATCTTCGTTTATCATGGTTCTGGGTTAACCATGTAAAACCCTTCTCTTTAGTGGCTCTTCATATTCAACAAAGGCTTCACAGGAGAGAACTTCATGCAATGGGGACCATTCCTTCTTAAGGAGGGAGAAATGATCTGAATAGAAAATGACATCAACCCATGGTATTCATCCACCCATGGAATTTACCCATGATATTGTAAGTGGCATCCACCTATGGCATTTATTCACCCATGGTATTGTAAGTGACATCCACCCATGGTATTCATTCACCCATGGAATTGACCTATGGTATTGTAACTGAAAAATATTATAAGTAACAAGTCACATTTTGTAAAATGACAGTTTGTCCACCACAATGTAGCTTTTACAATTATTCTCCATTTTAATAAAAAAATTCTTTCTGGTTTTTTTTATTGGGCATTCTCCTCTTTTTCTTCTAGCATTTCAATTTTTCAAATCTGGGGAGCCTCTCCCCCAAAATCCATTTTAATATTTCAAATCTTGGGGGCCTCCTCCCAAGATCCGGATCATAACTCATCCTCAAAGAGCATCGGATGCCAGATTTTTACCCAATACTCCATTCTGTCTTCCTGAATGAAGAAAAGAATGATGTGTTTATCTCTCCCTCTTAATTAGGGAGGATATATCTACTCCAATGAAATAAATTACTCATTCCTATGAAAAGAATGTACCTAATCTCCCTCTTGGCTTAGGAATTTGCTTCCAAGTTTCTACCAAGTTAGAAGCTTGTTTCCAGGCTCCCTCTTAATTAGGGACCTACATCAGCTCCTTAGGTGGAGATGATGGGACAACCAACTACTTGAAGAACTCATCCTCTCGATGTCAAGAAGGTCTTTTCTTTATTCAAGAGTTTTCATGTTTTGGGGCTTCTTCGTAGGGCACAAACCATCCATCACTTTCATCCATGAGTCATTAATTTCATTATTCCTTTCATCAAAAAGTGATCCATTAGTTCATATCTAGTCTTCCTTCATGCCCTGTTGCCTTCTTCATGCCATGTTTCCTTAAGGATATTTCATCATACTACATGCAGTGGTGGAATATATCCATATCTCTTCCCTTGGCAGCCCCGCATAAGCCCATCCAGATATTATTCGAAATAAGAAATGAATCATTATAATTACCTTTGTGATGGTCTCTCATCATGACATCTTCTAGTTTGCATCAACATCTTGCATACACATTGGAACATCTCCAAAAGTTATATGATGTCAAGGGTCTCATTCTTTTTCAGACTTCATCAAAGTTTTCATATCTTTCATGGATATATCCTAGTCAAATATTCCAGTTCTAGGATGTTGATTGCCTTCTTCATGGTTTCATATTCCATGATCTCTTTCCTTCTTTCTTCACATATTTTTCTTCCCAGGAACTTTCAATCAGAATTCCTCCAATTTTGTCAACCGCCTCATATTTCATGTGAGGAAATATTATGTTGATTTCATCTAGACAATGTGTGACCCATGCCTTCCTGTATCCTTTATTTTTATCATGCTCTCAAGATAGAGCATTTATCCATTTAACCTACAACCATATGACATGACTCTACAATATCAAATATAAGTATACATACCTCTTTTCCTTTGTGTCATCTAGACTTCCTTCACCAACTTCCTTGATTGAAATAACTTCAATCCTTTAATCTTCTTTACTTCTTTTATTATCATACCATCATCCCATGCATTCCCACAAGTTGGAATTCCTGATGAAGCACTTCCTTCCTCTAGATTGGTGAACCTTCCAATGAAGATTCCAATAGAGGATCTTGAGTATCCTTATCCAACAGATGTTTCCTTTTGACTGATGTATGATGAAATTTTGTACTAGATGACTTTTTATTTTTCCCATAGGTACCACTTATGCTTCTAATGAGGTTACCAAGAGCTATATCCTTCAAAGGGTGACTTTCATGGACTTCTATTTCAAGTATTTTTCTCTATGTTCACGAGCTCTTGCTTTTAATGCTTCTATGATTCCATGATGCATCCTATCATTTTCCTTAGTGAATCATGAAAGCCATATCTTACAACAAAAATACTTGGAAACAATAACTTGAAAATAAATTAGGTGAGAAAGACTATCTCAATCATAGTAGAGATCTCTTGCTTCCTCTTTCTTGGACTTCTTTTAAGCTTTCTCCATTTCTTCGGTGATATGGGATTCTTCTCTATCTCTCTTGTTATTATCCTTCTTGAGATTAGGAAAATCTCTTTGGTAATACCCATATTATTGAAATCCATAGGATTGAACCTTAGCTAGGTTGTTCTTCTTTTTTCTGAGGACCAAATTTCCCATACTTTCCTCTTCTCTTTTCCATAGCAGCATATGATTGATTTTGCTCACTGGATCCCACATCATATTTTTCCTTCATTCTGGTTTTTTAAATCTTGCATAGTGACCATAGATCCTGGAATAAAGTAGCTTCTTTCTTCCCATAAATACTTGAAATAAAGTTACCCCACTCCTCTGATAGTCCATTTAGTACTACAATGGTCATCTCCTTGTCAAACATTATTTCTCCTAGAACTTGAGATTGATCCCTTATCTCAAATATCCTCATAAATTAAGAGGCTATTCCTTCTTCTTTCGATATCATTAACTTGTAGAGTTTTTTCCTTACAAAGATAACTTCTCCTACAGTGCTTACAAAAAACAACTCTACCAATTTGTCATATATTTCTTTTGAGGTGTCGAGTTTAGATACATATGGAATGAGGGGATCCTTGATGGATTCTTGTTTGGTCAATTTAGTATTCCTAAATTGATATCATTAATTGTCAACCCGGGGCTCGTAAGCTGATGAAGTGAAGGTGTACTATATGTACTTAAGCAACCTCTTAAAGCTTTTTGTCGTTTGGGGGTGTTGTTTATGATTATTTTATCTTCCTAAAATGAAATGATGTATTTATAAACAATGAGTGATGGTGTGTGTGTAGTGAATTCTAAATGAGTGAGGATGTGTGATTAGTGATTCCTAACTAATTGCTGAAAAGGAAGACTTTGAAAGAAATGAATTGAGATAACTGAAAGCAAAGAACCACTCTCTAGTGGCACTAGACACCATTCATGCTGCTGCAAAAAAATAAGAAAATCACTTAAAAGACTTAATTATAAAGTTTATCTCTTCCTAACTCTCTGCCTCTAACACATAGTACTGTGTAAGACATGATTAAGAAGTAGCTAAAAGTAAGTCTAATAACTGATAAAAATGAGAAAATCTACTTTAAAGACTAGTGATAATATTTTGCTCTTTCTAACTCTCTGCCTATATCACATAGTACTCTGTAAAGCACGATTAGAGAGTAGCTAAGGATTAGTCTAGAAAGCACCCAAAGCCAGCTGCAAGTGATTAGTATTCTAATCTCTAAGAGATAAAAAATTTATAGTAAGAGACCATTCATTTCATATATTAGCAGACAGTTTTGAAAATTAAAACTAAAAACTAGCTATGGAAATAAAGTAAGGAGCAGCAACTCTAAATCTGTCAACTGAAACTACCACTAGATGCAAAGCAAACACATAAACACACAAATAATCCCGGGTCAAAAACCTGCAAAAGAGCAATGCTAATCAGCTTAAAGAAAAGATCCAAAACGAATTAAAATGAAGTGAATTATGTTGTACATAGATCAAGAAAAGAAAATGCTGAACATGAAAATACTATACAAGGCTAGTATGAACAGGGGCCCTCCATTCACATAACCCAAGAAAGACTCAAAGTGTTGAAAGCTCCAAAACAGCACTGGTTCTATTACTCCATATGCAGAAATTCACAGTTAAGAGTGCTAGAACAACACTATAAAAATAGAGTTTTGGGAATGCTCAAAAATTACAACAAGTTCACAAACATACAGCAAGTAAAAGTCTCCTTAAGCGTACGCAGACGCAAGTATTTATAGGCATCTAAAGGATAGCCTATGCGTGCTGCTAAAAACGAAAAATAACAAACTATCATGTGTAATTAAAACTGAATTAACACGTCATGAGCCTGCGTGGGTGAGCTGGAGGTCCTGGTCGTCATGGGGATTGAATCCAAAGTTGGATTATGTCCCCCACGTCCTGCGAAACACGGGCAAGCCACCGTCTGAGCTGACGTGACCAAACAGCTTACGCATCACCGTTGAGCTGCCTTCGTTGACCGGATCTTGCTCCTGTTTGACCGGAGGTATGGATGACGTGGATGATTGAACAAATGGCACAGGAACCTTGAGCACCTTGATACCTAAGTACCCATGTGGCTCGTTTGGCAAAATGGCACGTGGAACCTTGAGAACAACAAAAAGGCTGCGAAATCTCCAGATGGCTGCGGAATCATCAGATAGCTGCGGAATCGGCAGAGAGCTGCGGAATGCCTGTAAATATGTCAAAATCTAAACAAAACAGTCACACATTAGCAAAGCTCACTTGATCATGCTAAATGACATCTAATGTAATGATCTGGGTGGTTTTACATGGAAAATGAGGTGAAAGAGAGAGATAGGTGATGAAAAATAGTAGGTAATAGTAGATGATGAGATGTAGGTTAGAGGCTCTACATACCCCCACTACGA
>APFE030438316.1:0-23055 GCA_000404065.3 Pinus taeda
CTGTAGTAGCCACGTTGGCGCAGGCTGTGGACTGTTTCCCTCTCTGAGGGTTTTAACCACGTCAAAATACTGGTGTATTGATCTGTGATCTGTTTGTGAGCGGTGTCCTTTTGGTGTTCAGTCTGAGGAACTTACCCTGTAAATTCCTACATATGATTCTAATGTTTTGGCTAAGATAGAACAGGAGATGCTAATCATTAAAGTGAAGTTGCAGCATTAGACCTCAAGGCAAGAGCAGATCGTCATATAGGTATTGTATGTTTGGCATGCAGGTATGTATGTTAAGGATTTTCATATACATTAGGTTTATATACATGTTTTTGATGTTATGGTTGCATACGTGATAGATGATAATTGATTAGTATAGTCACATGCACATATATCTGACAATCATGAATGATAGTAACATGTGGTTGTATGCATTCCTATTTTTTTTTATGTTGGATAACTAGATGATCATGTTATATGTTGTTGATGAGTATGATATAGGCTAACTTGTTGTTGTTATATGATAGTTAGCTCGATGATTAGGTCATATGTTTTTGATGAGCATGTTATATGTCAACTGATTGTTGTTATATGTTAGTTAACTTGACGATTAGGGTTATAACATTAAAATCTTGATGTTATATGTATCATGCTCAATTGGATTGGACTATGCAGATGGTTATGGTTATGATATTCAGGTATGAGCCAACATATTTGTGATGAATTTGCACATGTGGTTGTTATGCATGAACGATAAATGCTTATGAGTTTATGATGTGAACATGTTAGTTAGTTAGTGTTATGGATATCATGATCTTATTTATGTTTGAGTTGACATGTTGTAAAGTTATATCTTGCTAACTAGATTGATTGTTCAAACAAGATAGCCTCCCCTAAGGTACACTGAGGTATGAGTTTGCTTATGTAGTATACTTGGTGCTTCATTCTTGATTATGTCGCCTATTTGATGTTGAGTGTTTGGTGTCTATCATGTCATCTAGTTGATTTATTTAACATGATATGTTTGCAAGTTGGTTGAATGTTTGATGAGTTGCATAATATGAGTATGTGATCCAATGATCTTGTTTTGAAATGATTGTACTAATACATATGCATTGAGACAATTGATATGTACTTGAGTATAGCATGTGACAATTGTAGCATTATGTCTAATGCCTATGAGTTGACTATGGATTATGACATGATTGTTTGTAAAGTTTGATTTCAAATTTATAGATATGATTGTCTTGATATTTGGAACGTGTGATTGACATGGGTAAACAGTTGCAGGAAACATGCTTGGTATTAGTATGACAAGGTAATAGTTCATATGTTTATATAACTAACAGTTGAGTGATGTGAAAGTACATAGTAAGCCTCGATTGCAACAAGGTAAAAAGGGTAAAAGAAAGGAATTGGACAAAAATTCCTTTGGTTATGTTTGGAAACCCTAATTCCAAACGAATGAGTGCCTTGCATATAGGAAGTCTTCTTAACCTTGATTTTGTCTAGTATTATGTGGATATGTGCTATATTCATGAACATGTACTTGACATGTATATTAGCCAATCTCTAATTGCAGGTGGATCTATCAAGGGAATTGGAGTCCTTTGAGAGATGGCGTGGATGTGTCCAGTTGCAAGCAACGTGTTTGGCACAACAAGGTAAAGTAACTAGTATGTCATTATGTTTATGCACTGGCAATTATGTGTTTATGGAAATATGATGCAGGGGATTACATGTCAAGGAAACTGCCATGAAATTATGAAGATGACTCAGGTTGAACTTTCCTTGGGAACCATGGGGATTGCATCATGGTGTTTGTTGTTAGTCTTCTGCTTTTGTTCTTTTGTGATTGTTATGCTTGAATGGATATTTTGATTGTGTCTGGTGCATAGTTGTACCACTTTGTTTGTGGTGTTGTATTGTTGATGGTTTTCCATGATTTTCTTCTTGTTTTACTCTCGGTCTTTCCTTTATTTTTTGAGTGTCTTGGGAATTAGTTGGGGAAGGAGGAAATTTAATGGAGCTCGGGGAGATCAGTGTGGTACCCAACAAATAATGCAAGACTTGAATGAAGCTCATGCATGAGTAAGCACAGCGGAAGGTAAGACTATAACAGTCGGTTGGACTGGTGTGGTCCATTGCGGTAAATGGAAGGTGACAATATAAACATGAGAAAGGTAACCATAAAAGGTAAACTAAATGGATCTGAGGGGTCGTATGCCTTGGCTATGTTTGGAATTGCTCTCGATGTTGCACATGTGTTACACGCATAAAGGAAGTTCTCTTAACCTTGACCTTATGATATCTGGCAATTATGTTGTGATCATGATTATACTAATTTTTATATGTATATATGTATGTATGTCATTGTCTGACAGGATCACGATTGTTTTATGTTGATGTTTATATGTATATATATGTATGTATGCATGTTGTTTTTTGACAGGGTCATTAGGAATCATTCTTGTGGAAGAATGATTGCTTACACAGGTGAATGGCATGAAGAGATTCCTGGTTCATGAGGAATCAAGTGGGAAGAGTAGCCTAACACATCTACGAGGTCAGTATCATGTGGTTATTAGTTGATATTATGTGATTATATTATGTCTATGTTATGGACATGTTATACCAAGGGATGCATCAGTAGAATGAAAGTTGTGTGGTCCGTGGCATGCTAAGATAAACACGGAGGACAAAGAGACACTAGAAACAAGGTTACCTGGTAGAGACAATGTGGTTTGGATGTGTGGTACTATTGTTGTGCATATGTTGTATATGTTGTGCATGTTGCATATATGATGTTGTGTGCTTGCGGTGTTGTGTATATATAGTGCGTGTACATGTTGTTTAGGCAATGTTATGTACAAAGTGGTACAAATAGTGTTGTGCGAATGTTGCATATGCAGTGTTGGGTATAGACATTACTATGTATATGATGGATATGCAGTGTTATGTGCATGTTGGATATGCAGTGTTGTGTATGGTGCTATGTACATATGACATTGTGTGCATGTTGTACATATGGTGCTATGTATATATGTGTGCATGATTGTACAAGTGGTGTTGTGAGCATGTGGTGTCGTGTACATGTAGTACAAGTGGCATTGTGTGCAAGTGGTTTTGTGTACATGTCATGCATGTGGTGTTGTGTACATGTGGTGTCATGTACATGTCGTGCATATGGTATTGTGTACACGTTATGCAGGTGGTGCCGTGTACATGTGATGTTGAGCACACGTTGCACAGATGGTGCTTTATACAGGTGGTAATGTGCATGTGTTGTATATGTGGTACTGGTGTATAACGTGTGTGTCGTACATGTTGTGTTGTGTACGTGCAATACTATGTATGTGTATTGTGTACGTGCAGTACTATGTATGTTTATTGTGTAGTTGTGGTATCATGACATGCATACTCGTTGTGTTGTACTCTGTGTAGTACATGTATTTTGTTGTGTTGTATGCCAGGTGTAGGTACATGTATTGTGTGGCATTATACATCGTGTATAGGTGTATGAGTTGTGTTGTATATCGGGTGTATGTGTATGCATTTGTGGTGTCTCATGTTGTGTGCGGATGCATGTTTTATGATGTACATTGTGTACAAATACATGTTGTGTTGTGTTGTACATCGGGTGTAGATGTATGTATTGTGTTGTGTTGTATATTGGGTGTAGTTATATGTGTTGTATGTCAGGTGTAGATGCATGTATTGCATGGTCTAGTATGTCATGTGTGGTTGTATGTGTGGGATGTACACTATGCATGTTTGCACATGGTTGAGGAGAAGGCACTTGGTGTTTGGCGGGTGCGACAACCAATCCATAGTGCATACGAAATAAGGACAAAGGTGGAAGCCAAGGATTGATTAAAGGATAAGTATCAATATTTTATTTTAGTTTTATTATGCATGTGATTTATGGTTCTGATCTATGATGATTACATGTGATCTATGATTCTGGTTTATGATGGTTATATGTGATTTATGATTTTGACTTATGATGGTTGTGTTTCAAGCTAACCCGAATTGATATGTTATACATGATGATTTGGTCAAAGATGTTAGTTTGACTTGTTGTGAGAGGAAGCGAACAGAATTACAAATGTACCTTATTGACGAGCTACCAATGAGGCATGATTTGAAGTTATTTCAATTTATTTTGAATCTAATGGAAATAATGTGCTTGGTATAGGAATGCATAAACATGCATGGCTGGGTGGTTGAAATTGGCTGCAAGAATTGAAAAATGCAGCATTATGTTGGTAAAGAACTTCAGAAGCAGGGCCATTGTGGGACACTAGTACCAAGTAGTGTCCATTGATTGTCATGAGCATGTTATGACTGGTATGATGGTTTGACGTAGGTATATGCCTTGGTTTTGTATCTTCCGATGCGAGGAAGCCTTGCCAATGGATGGATTGCCCGAGATGGGGGTGCCAGCGGAACTTGGAAGGTGAGTGACTGCACGGAAGGGGATGACCAGATTGCTCAAGGGACTATATATCAGAGAAGGGAAGGTCACTGATGGATTTTTTTTGGTCATTAACATTTCCAGGTGGAATCAGATGCACGTTGGGAGTGTGCCATGGAACAATGAGTCAGTAATTGTTCAATGAGAGGATAAGTGGGGCAGGATTGTAGCACTGAACATTGGATGCAGATTTGACTTTGCAGTGGATTCTGGACTTCATGGGAAGCAGGTGAATCCTAGTAATAATTTGAGGGTAGAGGTGTGAGCCTCTGTATTCCCTTGTTGCGAATGCAGGCATCATATCCTTTTAATTGTTGGTTGAGCAAATGTGCATATGTGTGTATTATTGTAAATATTGTATATAGTTGGATTTATAAAGCTCCATAGATAGTATGGTTATTTTCTGGTTGAAGCAAATGCATATGTGTATATGTGGTTATTGTAAATACCATAATGAGTTGTGTTATAAAGCGTCAGTAAACGGTATGTTTGTCATGTTCAGCAGTGGTCATTGTAAATACCGAAACGAGCTATGTTATAAAACACCATGGGTAGTATGTTTTGTTTTCGGCAGTATTGTTGGTTATAGGTGCCATTGAACACCAAGGACAGTGTTCCCCCAAGGGGGAGGGTTCTGTAACAACCCTGGTGAAAATTCCATGTAAAAAATATATAAGGCCATGGTCGATGGGACATGTATTCAAAGCTGAATGGTGGGAGAAACATCCTAGTGGGTGTTGATTCAATTTATTATGGCTAAGGGAATTAGCAAAGGCAATGGATAAGGTTTTGGAAAGGCGTGAAGCATTAATTGGCATTTATTTATGAAAATAATGGAAAATAGGAGAAAAAGGAGGTGAAAGGTCACAGGTTGCATGCGAGGAGGAAATTGAAGGAAAATAATGGAAAATTAAGAAAATAGAGGCCTCATTGATAACAAGGCTTATGAGGATCAGTTGGTAAGCTTTTGACATGTTTTGGTGGAGCTCTCTTCTATTATCTCTCTCTTACACTCTTGGATACTGAGAGTTTTCTTGGAACACTCTTAGAGGGTGTGGCATACTTGGATTTTTGGAGCAAGAAGGCAAAGGAAGAGCATCAAAGCACAAAATGGCATCGAGATCAGAAACTACAACAATTTTGCTTGCAGGTACCAAGTTGCATGTATGTTTTCCTCACTAGTTTTGGCATGCATGGCACATGCCCGTGGTTTCTTGATTATGATTTGTTAGTGGCATGGAGGATTGCATGGATTGACAATGGATTTTACTAGCCTTTCCATTTCCTGGATAACCATGGAGATTGTGGGTTTATTTCCTTGTTTTGTTTCCTTAGCTTGGGTTGAGTTATTAGTTCCTGGAAGCCTTGGTTGGACAAACGCTTTGGAAGCCCTATAATGACTTGGGTTGAGTTATTAGTTCTTGGAAGCCTTGGTTCGAAAAACGCTCTAGAAGCCTTGTAACTACTTGGGTTGATTTATTAGTCATGGAAGCCTTGGTTGGAAAAATGCTCTGGAAGCTCGGCAACAATTGTGGGTTGAGTTACTAGTCCTGGAGCCTTGGTTGGACAAATACTCTAGAGCCCGGCAACAGTTGTGGGTTGAGTTACTAGTCCTAAGAGCCAGATTGGAACAAACGCTTTAGAGCCCTAGAAGGCTGGGATAGGGACTGAACGGAAGATGGTTTTGGTGATGTCTGACTATGCAATGGAATCACTATTTGATGGGTTGAGGTGGATGGCCAATGGAAGCCCTTGATGGTTTTTTATTGATGTTTTCTATGAGATCCCACATTCATGCTTGGAATATGGCACGGGGGTGAATGGCTGAAGAGAGATTTGACTCAGCCATTTTACGGTCAAGTGGAACGTGGAAGTCCCATACCGGGATTGGATTTTGCATCATTAATAAAAGGTCATTTCTCCTGGTATTTCTATGAGTATTATGATGGATTATATGTGGTGTATATGGTTGTGATCTCATTGATATTTATGTCCCTATTATGTTGGTTATGTATATGTTTTATGCCAACAACTATGTATGGATCTCATCATGTTTTTACTTGTAAATTAATGAACAATGTATCTATGACCCAATGGATGAAATGGCGGTTAAAGTAATAACGAAACATTGCTTCATGGTGAATCTTAGATAAGTATGAGACCCTTATGCTCAAATCTGTTATTTACACCTGTAGGTTGCATATTTACTAAGTGTTTAACAAAATGTCTCTAATGGTTAGGCTTGGTTAGGTCAAGACCTTGATCAAGTTTTGTGTTAGAGGCTTTGCCTTGGTGTAATTTATTGCCTTGGAAAGACTCATCAAGTTCTAGGCATTAGTTTCGAGACTAACCCTGAAAAAGTGGCTTAAATCTCGCAGCCTCTAGCACAGAACTAGTCGAAAAAGACTGCAGGCTCTCCCTTGAAGGCATTGTGGGAGCGACTATAGGGTTCCATTCGCGTGCATACCTTGTCATGGGAGTGAATTTGGGTTTAGTTCATTGAAATGCTAGGTTAACTCAAGGGTTGGGCACTTGGAGTAGTGGATTAGCTCCTAGGGGTCTTGAAGCACCAGAGGGAGGTATGTAAGGTCTTGTTTTCTTGACTCCATTTCCTTAAGATTACCTAGGAGGTTGAGTCTTATCATAGTGGCCTCTTGTTGCATGTTTACCCCAACTGGCCGGTTGCTTGGGTAGATGTGGGAGCAGGGTGTTATAGTGGGTGAGATTAAGGTTGTGGTGTCTGATTAACTAATGTTTGCAATGCTTTAATGGGTTGTCCTTGGGATGCAATTGGGATCAATTCATGGCTAAAAAATTCCCCTTCTTTTCTCAAAGCTTTACAACTAAGGGTTCATGTTGGCCCATGTATTTGAATTGAGTAATTCAATGAGTCCAAAAGAGATTGTTTATGTAGAGTGGGAGGATTCAATGTTCAAGGGCATGTAATGGTAGCGGGGGTCAAATACACCATTGAAGGGACTATGCTTCTAAGTCAAGTTCTCCTAGGCAATAATAATGGATGGGATAGTGGTTTTTTAGTTGTCTTTCTCTTATCAAGCGAGATTGAGCCTTTTCTAGTAAACAATTGGTGATATTGTCAATTCTAGGTAAGGATGCTTCACTTTATTTGGGCTTAAAATCTATGATAACTTTTTAAGTTTGAGAGTGGAAGGAGGCAAGCTTAACCAACTTATGGGTTTTAGCTTGAAAACACCAATGGTACATATGCACATTGGTCGTTGTCCAATATGTGAGACAACTAAATTCAACAAGTGCTTGAACACCATGACATTGAAATAGAGTTACACTCTCCTATGTTGTAGACGAAATGTAGTGTTGGGAGTTAAACAAAGACAATGAAATCGCTTCGCTAATATAAACTTTGCATTAGCAAACACAACACTTTAGTGAGTTACAATGCTAAGTGTGCTACCTTCAAATAAGCAGTTGCTAGTATGGCTATCATTCATACTACAACATTCTCCATGGTTGGGTTATTTATTGGTTCCTCAGACACCAAATTGAATGGGATGGTCTAGGAGTAGTAAACAAATGTAGATACAGTGCCTGTGGATACAAAGTTTAGTCAACATTAAAGTGAAATAGGAAGAAGCACATGGAACTAAGAATTTCCTATAGTTGTGTATCATGTTTTTTAAAGTTTGTTTATTAGTAAGTGTTTTTGTTGGGATATATACATATAGTAGAATCCAGGAGCATAATTTTTTACAAAATTCATGTAAACATAGACTACTAGGCTCAGGTACTAAACTTAATTATGATAATTTCATCGAACAATTATATTATATGTATTTGCATGTTGAACATTGCACTAGAAACAATCTTTTAATACAAAATATATATTTCAATTAAATAATCATAATAATATATTTTTATTCCTATGGGTTTGAAATGGCAACGAGCTTAGTGATATTGCACATTATGGATCATGTGTTTTCTAGTAGCATTTAGTGTATTTGAAAGCATATCACCAATGGTATGCATTCTTAGCCTCAATATTGACAATGTAGGGTGTTAGCTTTCTTGCAAATATTATCTAGGGTGAAACCAACTTTTGATCCAAGAGTAAGAGCTAACACTACTTCTAATTGGCTAAGAGTTTCCCTTCCTTAAACATAGGGAAACAAGTTCATGACCAAAAATTTAGAAGCATCTGGCAAGAGTGAAACTATGCCCCCTTATTAACCACCTGTAATGTTCCCAATTTTGATTTTTCATCCGAGGTGGTTAGCAGGGAGACCTAAGATTGTGCTACGAATAACATAACTTTATAATGTGAGGTTTGGAGACGATTTTTGGCTTGAGGGGCTCAGGCGGAAGGGCAAATTACAACTCAATGGAATGTGGGGGCCACAAGAGAGAGAATTTGACCAAGAGGGATGTGTACTTATGGAGTAGAATAGAGAAAAAGGGAAATGCACACTTGTGGCAAGGGAGAAATAAAGAGAGAGAGAGCGAAATAGTGGAGAGTGGGGGCCACCAAGGGAGTAAGAGGCCAACAATTATAAATAGAGCAAGGGGGCTTTCATTTGGAGATATTGGATCATTTTAACTTTCGTCACTAGTTCTCTTGAGTTGTTAAGCCAAGACAACTTGTATTGTTTAGCACAAGGATTTCTCGAGCGGGAATTGCACTCTACCTTCAGTGAACTTAAAGTGTCACCCTAGGAGAGCAGAGAGGTGTCAATTCAGGGCTTTTCTATGATCCACAACATAGAACATTTATCAGCTAGTGTGCGTTTTTCCCAGGGCGCAAGAGGAAAATTTCACGGGACTAAGAGCGAGCAAGAGCCAAAATTTGGGCCATGGATTTTGCAAATAATTCAACCACCAGCAAGGTGAGTTCCTTGTTAATTTGTAGGGGTGATTTAGAGGGAACCCATGGGGCCAAATATATTCCTTCGTAGCAAGTGCATAGGAGTTCCTGGAGGTGAATTTGCAAGGGTTTAAAGGAGAATTGATGAGAGATAAGAGCTAGAGCTAGGAGGTATCGAAGGAGGTTTTCAGGAGTTTTGGGAGGCTTCCCGGGGTGGATTAAACATGTATTCAGTAGAGCATTTCCCAGCAGGTTTGTTGCTTGACAGAGAGGGAAGTTCACACTCTTTAGGGGTCTTAGGTGATGTTGGATTCAACCCAAATGATTTGTGGGTTTTTGTGGGTTTATTGAGAGGATCCCCCAATTAATTTTGCATGAATTGTTGACCAATATTCGGGCCAAAAAACCATTTTCCTTCAACGGGGTGTTTTACTAGTCAACTAGTAATTTGCATCACTTGGTGGGCTCGAACTTGGCTTGGAGTTAAGCCAAACCATTTTTGGGCTTTTGTGGGTTTCTTGTGAAGAGGTCATCTATAAAGTTTCAATTCATTCTAGGCATTTTTCATCGCATAATCATTAGTTCCATTCAAAAGTCAGTAGCAAAATCACTGGGGCAATTCGCAATTCAATTTGGGAGCATATATCTATTCCAGAGCCGAGTTGTATCACTCGGGTTTTGCCTAACTTGTATACTAGGCCCATGGTCTATCATTCCCTACCATTTATGTCCTCAAATTTTTGTATTAATAAAATGGCTCAGTTGTTTGGCACATTTTCTTATGTATTTTGATGTGTGTTTGGAATCTATTTATTGTTACTATTTCCTTGTGTATGTATTTGTTTATTGTTGTAAATTTCAATTTGGAATATTACACCACCAATGAATCAATTCAAGTGGCATGATTTTCCTTAAATATTAGTGATGATTCAACCTACATTCATAGTAGTAGCCAATGATTGTCATCCTCATTTCTGTTGATGATTAAGTTATGATGGGTTTCACCACCTTCTGTAATGTTACTTTTTCAGATGTTGATAGCAAAGACATCTCAGTAGCCTAGCTAATCCCCATATGCTACAGAATATTAAATATCAAGAAATTAATTAAAAAGTGACTATTATAGTCACTTTATTAAAAGAGGAAAAACAACCCATGGTATTGACATATGGTATTCAGATAACCATCATTATAAAAGAAAATCAAGAGCTCATTTGTAGATGTGAATAGATATTTGGTGAATTGTTTTTCTTGGGCTCTTGGAGATTTATGTGATGATTTGTAACCCTAAGTGTGGATCATCTTCGAGGATGAGACTATCCTCCCTAGAGATCAAAACTAGTTTCAGTGTTGCGAGATACACCTAATCCGGGATCCTTCAACTACCAGAATTATCCAAGATCTTTTACTTATATGACGATGTTAGAATTACATTTAAAAGAGCATAAAGAACCACATGTGCATGTTTAAACAAGAGGAAACATGATAAGATCATAAAATTATGAACACGACACATTTGATAACGAAGTTCACCTAGTGTAGGTTACGTTTCCGGGCCTGGTGTCAAGATGGTGGAGGTCGCTTCATATAATGTTGGAAATTATGATGATGTACATGGCATGCTCTTTTTCATAACAAGGTCATACGCACTCGACAAGAGTGGCTTGTATCTCCACGAGATGTTCTTCCTATAGGAATTCTCACTCAAAACAGGTTTCCCTCAGCATGACATACTAACAAGTATCTCACATAATGTGGCAACGACTATGCCCTCAACATAGTTACATAGGGATCTCAACAACAATGCATAGCATGAAAAGCTAATGAAATCTCACATGATTCGACAATAATGATCCCTCGACATAGTATCAAACAAGGATCTCAAGAATAATACATCATCTCAGCAATAATGAAAGGAAACATAACATAACTACTTCATGTACCTTCACTTCTGAAGTTGGCTGAAAAATGAAAGGCTTAGCTACAAAAACTGACTACACCACTGAATTTGTGGCGTCGAGTAGTTTAAAATTGACTACCAATTCGTCATATTTTGACACTGCCAAATTCTAGGCCTTTGGTAATCTTGAAGATTCCCTCAAAGATTCCTCTCCAATGGCTGACTGGATATTTGCTGCTCATATCAGAAATATGATCATGTCATCATGATCCTTGCAAAATTATGAGAAATTTGAGTATAAATTTGACTGCATTATGACTTTGATGAATTTCAGTCTCCTAGGGAATCTAAATATTCCTAAAGATTCTTCAAAGATTTTGTTTTGCTACGCACATGAAAATTTTCTGCTCAGATGGCGAATCTGACTTCACCATCGTGTTCCTTGCGGAAATCTGAGAAAAATGACTGTAAACATTATAACATTCTCATAATGTGAAATTTTTACCTCTTAAGGGATCTCAAAGATTCCTCACAAACATCAAAAGATTTTGAGAATATTCCTTTAGAATATTCTTGTCTCAAAGTTCGTTCCACATGATTTCGGCCTTGGCTCCTGGTTCCTCCCTCTTGCAGCTCACGGTTCCATAGACTTGGCGCGCTTTCATTCTGGCTTCTCCCCGTCGGTCGACTAGCGAGAGGTTTTTATATGTTTTAATGGGCGGACTTACCAATGGTGCCCGCCTGGCATACCGTTTGGTGGGTTGTTGTGAGCACGTTGGTGGGGAGCAGGTTCAAGACTTGCAGATCCATATCAACTTTTAACTTAAACCGTTGGTGCATATTCCATTCACGGTTGGCGGTTATTACAATTTGCGTTCACATGTTGTGATATAGTTCAACTGTTTGATTCGGTGGTTGACCATTGTACTTATGTGGTTTGTTACTGGTGGTTACGTTTTCCAATCTCGCCCCATCCATTTTCTAACCATTGCATATGAATACTCTGCCATTTGTTTTATCGGTCATGAGACCGCCCAGTGGGGGCTAGCCATGTGGGTTGGGCGGGTTTGAGTCGCGCTGGTCTCGGTCTTTAATTGTCATACATTGTTTTGTGTGGTGGGTGGGGTCCGCACCACATGGCCCTGACCCCTCCATTGGCTAGTCAACATACAACTTGGATATGCGAAGCGAGGGTGGCGGGGGTGATAGCCTGCCACCCCATAATTATATATATTTTTTCTTTTGGTTTTTATAATCATTTGATTTGTTGTCCAATTTTGTCAATTTTTGGGGGTTCATAGAAAAATTAGTCATTCTATAATTTCGCCCACTCTCGAGAGCCAGATTCCATGTCCCGGACTCGGTTAATTTCTACGACCATTAAACCTGGCCCACATCCCTGCTTTGACCAAAACTTTGACTGGCTCTATCTCCCTCATACGAGCTCGGATTTGAGTGTCGTTCACACCGTTGGAAACAGGGTGACAAGCACTTCAATTTGGTCCTAGTTTGAGAGAAATCTGACCACTTTTTTTTTTTTTTTTTTGAGCTATTCTGAGTCCTCTTTGACTTCTAAGTGTCTCTAGAGCCACTTGGATCATTCCTCCCCACTGAGGAGCTTTTGGTCCTCCAAAATCATGAACATAATATGCAACCACTTTGTATATTGTTTGCACCACAAGTGTCGTGACAGGTCACCCTTCCTTCTCCTTCACCTTTGTTCTTCAGAGCTATAAGCGATGAACAAACACCTACATCCTCTGCAAACTCGTAGTACAATATTTTGCAAATTACATGCTTAATTTACATGACTAACTAATGACCCAAACATCTCATACTTGCCACGAGTTTATAACATATACTCAATGGTCAAGTTTACATCAAAATGGAAACAATACCCCAGCTGTTAATACAAGGCCAAAACATCATTGTTGCTTCAATAAGTGATGGAAAACACATCATCACTTTTATATGTAAATTTCAACAAATGATTTACAAAAATACGAGCATGACAAGCTAACACATCTATAAGAACCATCTCTCACTTATCAAAGTGAATGGGTCACCTCCCAGTGGTGGATTAACTTGTTGATCAACTTTTTCAACTGGTTTATGCACGGGCGCTTTGTCCTTAAGGTGTTACTCTAGATGGAGCCTCCAACACATGGCTCTTTGATGACCATCTCTATTGCAATGACTACAATAAGTCTTCTTCCTCTAGACTTGCTTAACATGCCTCCTCCCTTGATGTGGAGAAAGCCTTTCACGCCTCATCCTCTTTTGTGCTGCCATTCTCTTCCAGCACTCAACAATCACATGGTTATGTAAACCACAAAAACTACATGTTTTTCATTGCCATGATTTATGTTCATTATTAACAACATGATTGTTATTAAGATGAACTCTAGAATATTGAGACTTGTTATACCTTTCCTAACTGTCTTTGGTGCATTTATGGCGATAAGATCTTGCCTCAGCTCTTTCTTTGCAATGTGCATTGCCATGGGATGATGGTTATGTGTTCCCATCATTCTCTTTCCTTGATGATTTCAAGAATGTCTTGGAAGCTTTTGACACCTTTGAGCTCTCTCCAGAAATGTACCCCAAACCTACAAATCAAGGTCTCTGCACAACCTCCAATGCTGAGTCATGCCTTGGCCATTAACACCATGTCCTCCTCCTTTGTAACCCATCTTGGTAGGGAGTCTCATACCAGTTCTTGTAATTGGTATCTCCACATTTCCAACAAAAATAACATCATGTGAAGATGAAACTGAAGTACAATCAACGTTGTTTACCTCAATTGTTGATTTTGAAACAGACAATGAGGGCTTCTCTAAGCCTTTGTTGCACTTCAACTCCTCCAAGGCCTCTTCCGTGGCTTGTAGCTGAAGTTGTAGTCTCTACTTCTCCTCTTTCTCTTCTTGCAGAAGCCTCCTTAATTCAACATTCTCTGCTTGAAGGCTATGGTTGATCTCCTCATTTGAATGATGAGAAGACGATGAAGGTGATGAATGTTCACTAGAAGGTGTGGATGGAGCATCATTCTCTCCTCTTCCTCTATTCTCTTCTCATAAGCTTCATACATTATGTCTACTATTTTGTACATCCTTACCAAGGCCTTGTACATTTCTTTGTCATCTTCCATTGCTACACATTCAGTCATTCACGCCCATTCTCCGGGCCCGATGTCAAGATGGTGGAGGCCGCTTCATATAATGCTGGAAATGATGATGATGTACATGGCATGTTCTTTGTCATAACAAGGTCATATGCCCTCAACAAGAGTGGTTTGTCTCTCCATGAGACGTTCTTCCTACAAGAATTCTCATTCAAAATGGTTTCCTTCAACATGACAAACTAATAAGTATCTCACATAATGTGGCAACGAGTATCCCCTCAACATAGTTACACAGGGATCTCAACAACAATACATAGCATGAAAAGCTAATGAAGTCTCATATAATGTGGTAATAATGATCCCTCGACATAGTATCAAACAAGGATCTCAAGAATAATACATCATCTCAACAATAATGAAAGGAAACATAACATGACTGCTTCATGTACCTTCACTTCTGGAGTTGACTGAAAAAATGAAAGGCTAAGCTGCAAAAAATAACAACATTGCTGAATTTCTAGCATCGAGTAGTGTAAATTCGACTACCAATTTGTCATATTGTGATACTACCAAATTCTAGGCCTTGAAGAATCTTGAAGAGTCCCTCAAAGATTCCTCTCCAATGGCTGACTGGAGATGTGTTGCTCAGATCACAAATCTGATCATGTCATCCTGATCCTTGTGAAATTCTAAGAAATTTGAGTATAAGGGTGGTTGCATTCTGACTCTGATGAATTTCAGTCTCCCAGAGAATAAAGATTCCTAAAGATTCTGTTTTGTTGGGCACCTGCAATTTTTCTTTTCAGATGGCGAATCTAACTTCACCACCGCGCTCCCTACGGAAATCTGAGAAAACTAACTGTAAACGTGATAACATTATGACAATGTGAGATTTTTACCTTTTAAGGGATCTCAAAGATTCCTCAAAAACATCAAAAGATTATGAGAATATTCCTTCAAAATATTCCTATCTCGGAATCCGTTCCACATGATTTCGGCCTTGGCTCCTGGTTCCTCCCTCCCTTAACTCACGGTTCAATTGACTTGGCGTGCTTCCATTCCGGCTTCCCCCTGCCGGTGGATTGGCAAGAGGTTTTTATATGTTTTAATGGGCAAACTTACTAATGGTGCTTACCTGGCATACCATTTCATGGGTTGTTGTGAGCACGTTGGCGGGGAGTGGGTCGTGGGTTCAAAACCTGCATACCCATATACACTTTTAACTTAAACTGTTGGCGCATTTTCCATTCATGGTTGGCAGTTATTGCAATTTGTGTTCACATGTTGTGATATGGTTCAACGGTTTGATTCGGTGGCTGACCATTGTACTTACATGGTTTGTTATTGGTGGTTATGTGTTCCAATACCACCCCATCCATTTTCTAACCGTTGCATATGAATACTTTGCCATTTGTTTTATTGGTTGTGCCCAGTGGAGGCTGACCACGTGGGTCGAGCAAGGTGAAGCCCCGCCGGTTTTGGTCTTTAGCTGTCATACATTGTTTTGTGTGGTGGGCGGGGTCCGCACCACACGAGCTAGACCCATCCATTGCTCAGTCAACATACAAATTGGATATGCAAAGCGGGGGTGACAAGCCGCCACCCGATGTATGTATGTATGTATGTATATATAGATATATATATTATTATATATATATATATATTATATATTATATATTATATATATATAATTGTTTGATTTGTTGTCCAATTTTGTCGATTTTTGGGGTTCATAGATAAATTAGTCATTCTACAATTTCGCCTGCTCTCGAGAGCCAAATTCCATGTCCCAGACTCGATCAATTTGTAGGACCATTAAACCTAGCCCACATGCCCACTTTGACCAAAAATTTGACTGGCTATATCTCCCTCATACGAGCTCGGATTTGAGTGTCGTTCGCACCATTGGAATTACGGCGAAGAGTACTTCGATCTGGTCCTAGTTTGAGAGAAATCTGACCACTTTTATTTTGAGCTATTATGAGTCCTCCTGGACTTCTAAGCATCTCTAAAGCCACTTGGAACATAATATGCAACTGCTTTCTACATTGTTTGCACCACAATTGTCCTAACAGGTCACCCTTCCTTCTCCTTCACCTTTTTTCTTTGGAGCCATAAGTGATAAACCGACACCTACATCCTCTGCAAGCTTGTAGTACAATATTTTGCAAATTACATGCTTAATTTACATGACTAATTAATGACGCAAACATCCCATACTTGCCACGAGTTTATAACGCATACTCAGCGGTCAAGTTTACATCAAAATGGAAATAATACCCAACTATCAATACAAGGCCAAAACATCATTGTTGCTTCAACAAGTGATGGAAAACACATAATCACTTTTACAATGTAAATTGCAACAAATGATTTACAAAAATATGGCCATGACAAGCTAACACATCTAGAAGAACCATCTCTTACTTATCAAAGTGAATGGGTCATCTCCCTGCGGCGGATTCACTTGTCGATAACCTTTTTCAACTGGTTCATGCACGAGCACTTTGTCCTTAAGGCGCTGCTCTGGATGGAGCCTCCAACATGTTGTCATTCTGTAATTTTGAGGTTGAGGGAGTAAACACATAGGACAACATCATAACTGCTTTGGAAACTGGGATCTAGCCCTGCTAGCTTCAGAGAGGGATCTCTCTGTAAAATTTAGCCTTGTTTTTATGTAAATTTTAGGCTAGTTATGACTGTAATGATTGTTTTGATTGAAGGGTTCGATTGATTTAATGGCTATAATTCCATGGGTCTATGGAGTCTATAGATTAAACTGGATTTGACATCAAATTTTTAGAGGAGTTTTCATACGGCAAGCTAGGTTGCACTATTTGGATATTTTCAGAATTTAAATGGATTGTGAAATAACAAAAGTGTAAGGTTCAGTAGAAATTAAGGAGAAATTAAGAATTCCTTAATTTGACTTCAGTAGAAAACATGAAAATTATTAACAGCCAGAATAGGGTGCTCTAAATAAAAAATCCTATTCATCTCAGTTTCTGTTAAATAATTCAGATATTCAGAATAACGGAGAAAGTAAAATAATGTTTAAACAAATAAACAAAAGAAACACATCACCATTTGGCACACCACATGAATCCTGTGAAAGGTCCTTGTATTGTTGATGCTCTAGCACTTTGAAAATTTACAATATGCAGAGGAAATTACATTCAGAAATCAACATTTGAAGTATTTATACAAATTCTAAACTAAAATATCTTGAAAAAATATCAAGATTTGTTTACAAATATCTCAAACTGTATTACACAAATAGAACTGAAATATAGGACATTCCAAACTAATGAATCTACTTGGCACTATCTTTGTGGATTTCTAGTGACAAAGAAGAGCAATTCGAATTTGATTGCAACTCTTATTTGATGATGTGGCATCCAAGTCACTAACTGTCTTTGAGCTTGTTCCTCCTGAAATTATGAAAAATAAGGCCCTGTAATACCTTTGTATATCCCAAACCATAATATCTATTAGAAAACTGAGAGAGTTTTTGTAAATGATGATGTTGGCAACAAAAACATCTTTTAATTTTTTAAAATTCATTTCCACCTGCTCGGAAACCGCATTCGAAAACACTGGCTAAAAACAGGAAAATTCGGGAAAACACGTCTGCAAAGATTCATCCGAATCTCCAAAACCATAATAGATGTTATAAACTGGGAGACATTTTTGTGCATGTGGATGTTTGCAACAAAAACCTCTTTCAGTTTTTGAAAATGCATTCTCAGTTGTCTGTAAACAATGTTTTAAATGACTGTGTTGTATATAAAAAAACATATTTTTAACTGACCATGAAATGAACATATGATGTAGAGGCGTTAGGTGGGAATGATGTGGAGACATGACGTGGAGGTGAGTGGGCACAAGAATACAAGTGGCTGGCAGTGAGTGGTGTGGGAGTGACAATGAGATCAAATGTTAATTTCGTAATGGACATGGCTAGGTGTCGGGATAGGAGTGGAGGGGAGCGTGTAGGAAAAGCTAATGGGAAAGGGGGAGAAGGTTGGCGGATTTCGGAGGGGGTATAAGGCGGTAAGTGGTATCGGCCGGGGGGTGTGAGGGTGTGAAATGTGGGGAAGGTGGCATTTATGGATGGGGCTCGACGGGAGAAACTGCCTTTTCAGAACCCCCCCGTGGGCGGTTAAGGTAGGATGGAGAAGGGGGGACAAAAAAAGATATGAGTCGTTGATCGAGATCAATGGGGAATCCCATTGCTTTGATAGTAGTGTCTTTTAACCATATAAGACATAATAACTTTGTCCATATGCACCTTATTACAATTTATTTAATCACATTTAAATGATGTGATTGATTTAATCTTAACACACTTGATTATTCTCTAATGTTGCATTTTGACTTACAAGCATACTTTATTTTTTATTTTTATTTTTATTTTATTTATTTATTTTTTATTTTATTTTATTTTATTTATTTTAATTAATTTATTTATTTTTCTCAAGGTTTTGACCTTTTTGGAAATAATTTACAACACAAAATATGATTTACAACACTTGAAATATAATAATCATATACTATAATCAAGCAATCGTATAAAAATTATAAGACCCCAACAATGGCTTCAGCTAGGGATGGCACTTCCTGGTGAAGTGTCAAGAACACTGTAGAATAGTAGCCTAATCCATTGGGCCAATCCCAAATCTGCAACCTGCTCTGTTATAAAAACATATGTGACTGCAAATCTTCAAACTGGGATCAAAATCATTCCACACATTGAAATCTGAAATATACACTGAACTGAAAGTTGTACTGCAATGTGAAACTGAAATTGACAATAATGCTTGAAAAATATGCTCAGAGTGCTGAGCTCATTTGCACACTACTACCTACTCTACATTGCTAAAAATTATGTTGAATCAAATAATACAAAAATGCCAATGAAGCCAGTCAAGTAGTTGCTGGAACAAGTGGGTTGCTTGACTATTTGTTAACACAATCAAAAGGACAACTTGACTTTTTTTTTCTTCGATAAAATCAAAGCTATAGAGTGCAATGGCAAATGTTGTTAGATCCGGTCATGAAAACATTATTTAACACTTGAGCTTAAAATAACCTCGATGTAGTTTGCTATAGGATCAGTAAAGGCATGATTAATTAGTTTACCTTGCAGGCCTTTATTGACCGATTGAGCATGGAAGATTTCATCAGTTGTATTCTCAAGGCTAAACCCTGATTCCCAATGTTCAGTTTCAGTCTTTTACTCGAAAACATAATTCTCAGCAATCTGCAAATGAAAAGGCAATACAATCTCCTCTTGTTTTGGAGAAGTAAGATTTTCCAAGAATTGTTTAGGATCTCAAAAATTATAGGATTGAATCTGATAATCTAAAAGTTCAATATCCTTCTCGAATCTTTCAACAACTAACTCAAGAAAACAAACTTTACTTCCAGGATAAAATTTGCTTAATTTCAAACAACGAAACACAACTGTTAAAAAACCTTCATCAATTTGAAAATCGACTAATTCATCCTAACTTCTTTTAAAACTTCACAAGGTAGAGGATTTGCCACATAACCTGTGATCTTGTTTAGAAAGAAATCTGATCAACTTGCAGTGGAGTTGCCATGAGTTTTCTACAAATTGACATTGGAGTCACACTTTAGCTTGGGTTGAGTTATTAGTTCATGGAAGCCTTGGTTGGACAAACGCTATGGAAGCCTTGTAACAGATTGGGTTGAGTTACTAGTCCTGGAAGCCTTGGCTAGACAAACACTTTGGAAGCCCTGTAACATCTTGGGTTGAGTTACTATTCCTAGAAGCCGTTGGTGGGTTGAGTTACTAGTCTTGGAAGCCTTGGTTCGAAAAATGCTCTGGAAGCATGTAAAATGTTGTTGGTTGAGTTACTAGTCCTTGAAGCCTTGGTTGGACAAACACTCTAGAGCTCGGTGGAGGCCGTGGGTTGAGTTACTAGTCCCGGAAGCCAGGTTGGAACAAACACTCTGGAGCCCTGGAAGGCTAGGATAAAGGCAGATCAGATGATGGTTTTGGTGATGTCTGACTGTGAGGTGGAACCATTGTTTGATGGGTTGAGGTGGATGGCCTTTGGAAGCCCTAGATGGTTTTTTATTGATGTTTTCTATGAGATCCCACATTCATGCTTGGAATATGGCATGGGGGTGAATGGCTAAAGAAATATTTGTCTCAGCCATTCTACCATCGGGTGGAACGTGGAAGTACCATATTGGGTTTGGATTTTGCATCATTAATGAAAGGTTATTTCTCCTAGCATTTATATGAGTATTATGATGGATTATATGTGTTGTATATGGATGTGATTTCATTGATATTTCTATCCTTATTATGCTAATTATGTATATGTTTTATGACAACAACTATGTATGGATCTCATCATGTTTTTACTTGTAAATGAATGAACAATGTGTCTATGACCTAATGGATGGAATGGTAGTTAAAGTGATAAGGAAACAATGCTTTATGGTGAATCTCAGATAAGTATGAGACCCCTATGCTCATATCTATTATTTACAGCTGTAGGTTGCATATTTACTAAGTGTTTGACAAAAAGTCTGTCATGGTTAGGCTTGGTTAAGTCAAGCCCTTGATTGAATTTTGTTTTAGAGGCTTTTCCTTCGTGTCATTTATTGTCTTGGAAAGTCTCATCAAGTTCTAGGCATTGGTTTGGAGACTAGCCCTGAAAAAGTGGCTTAAATTTCGCAGTCTCTAGCACAGAACTGGCTGAAAAAGACTGTTGTCTCTCCTCTGCAGGCATTGTGGGAGCAACTATAGGGTTCTAGTAGCATGCATACATTGGCATTGAGCAAATTTGGGTTTAGTTCATTGAAATGCTATGTTAACTCATGGGTTGAGCACTTGGAGTGGTGGATTAACTCCTGGGGCTCCTGAAGTACCTGATGGAGGTTTGTAAGGTCTTGTTTTGTGGACTCCATTTCCTTAAGGTTACCTAGGAGGTTGGGTTTTATCATAATGGCCTCTCGTCACATGTTTACCCCGACTGGCTGATTGCTTGGGTAGATGTGGGAGGAGGGTGTTACACAAATGTTGTATATGTCATACATGTTGCATTTATGATGTTGTGCGCATGCGGTGTTGTGTATATAGTGTGTTTACATGTTGTTTATGCAATGTTATGTACCAGGTGGTACATATAGTGTTGTGTGAATCTTGCATATGCAGTGCTGGGTATAGATGGTGCTATGTACATGTTGAATATGTGGTGCTATGTAAATATTGTACTGTGCGCATGATGGATATACAATGTTGTGTGCATATGGTGTTGTGCGCATGTTGGATATATGGTTCTGTGTACATATGGTGTTATGTACATGTTGTATATGCAATGCTATGTACATATGGTGTTGTGTGCATGTGGTGATATATACATATGGTGTTGTGTGAGTGATTTTACATGTGGTGCCGTGTGCATGTGGTGTTGTGTACATGTCGTACATGTGGTGTTGTGTGCAGGTAGTGTTGTGTACATGTCATGCATGTGGGGTTCTATGTACATGTGATGTTGTGTACATGTCATGCACGTGGTGTTGTGTACTTGTCGTGCACGTGGTGTTGTGTACATGTGGTATTGTGTACATGTTGTACAGGTGGTGCTGTGTACATGTGGCGGTGGGTACATGTTGTGCAGGTGGTGTCGTGTACATTTGATGTTGTGCACACATAGTGTAGGCGGTGTTGTGTACATGTGGTATTGTGTACATGCTGTACAAATGGTACTGGTGTACATATGGTATTGTGTGCATGTCATACATGTTGTGTTGCGGGCATGTGGTACTAGGTATGTGCATTGTGTAGTCATGGTATTATAAGGTTCCTACCCTAGGGTCTGCTAACAAATCTAGATTCTTTTGAAATCAAATACGATAAGAGGTGATAACTTACCTACTTACACTGCGTTTACACAGATAAAATTTTGTCATTTACATTATAATCAACACAAATTAAGGTGAATACTTCATTCTAATTAACTTTACCAAAGTAGACTATGGAGGAATACCTGTGCCGGTGGCTGATGGAGATACCTTTGTCCTGTTGCTCTAGCCGAACACTCCTTTTGACGGACCCAACCGGAATTACCTCCCAACCAACTAGGAAATAATCCCTAGCCCAGGAAACCTCCACAGGATCCCTAGCCCTCCAAGCCCAAGTCCAACCAGATTTAGTGTGTGTGTCCCAATGAAAGATCCAGACCAAGATAACAATACTTCCCTCCTCTCAACAACCCAAGAAACCTACATAGGTTCCTAAGGTCTCCAAAACACAACAAGTCCCAACAATCACAACCAACCTACAATCATAAGCAAGACCTCAAAAAAAACATCCCCTTTCTCCCTTCCCCCTTCCCTTTTTATACCCTCCTTCCCTTCTCCATCTCAACCACTTCTCATTAATGTCATTAACTTCTCACCCATCCTTATAGTTGACTTCTCTTCTCCCAAGTAAGCTAGGAGTACATTTCGAAATGTGAGATGTAATTACATGGAGAGGACCATGTCTTCTCCTTAGTAAATGTGAGGGTACATTGGGGAATGTAAAATGAATATATATAAGATGGAGAGGACTATGTCTTCTCCCTAGAAAATGTGAGGGTACATTGGGAAATGTAAAATGAATATATATATTGATAATAAGATGGAGAGGACTATGTCTTCTCCCAAGTAAATGTGAGGGTACATTGGGGAATGTGAAGTGTAATTAC
>APFE030438318.1:0-25468 GCA_000404065.3 Pinus taeda
TGAAGTAGTTCTCAAAGAACCACACATGACCTCTATAAGGGATCTTACGATTCTATTGGGGATATTTAGTTTCATTAGTATGTTTTACATAGTAGGAATTGGTTTTAGGCTTGTACCATGGAAAAGGGATGAAATAATGGCCTCCAACCCAAAATGAATCTTCTTTGGCACACACTACATGAAAAATACCATAAATAACAATATCAATCCTCTTTGATGGTTTTGTTGATGGTGTTGGACCCACCAACATTCAAGGGATCTCCCTGATATGAAATCCCAACTAGACCTCACACCGTTTGGAGTAGGATTCCTAGTAGTGGGTGGTAATGTTATTCCTTGACCAGGGAAATGTGCAGAGGGAAGTATGTTAACTTTGGGTGAGAGCAAGTCTGTGATCCTGCAGAGAGCCAAGTGTGATGCATTAAGGTTCCAACACACAAAGGGAAAAGGAAGGGAACCCCTTGGAATCTTATAGTGGTATGTATCTTGAAAGGAACACATGAGTGAAATGACATCTCAAGCTAAGATGTGGAATAGTCCACAAGTTAAATTGATGAGTTAATTCAACAACACACATTCAACAAGATTCATACAAATGCAAACGAAACAATTCATAAGCATATGTGTAATTAAATTACATACATTCCTAATACAATAAGAATAGTCCTATTATATTAACAATATATGCATGAAAGTGTGATGGCTTTGATTTTATTACTATAAGTGAAAGTCCCATCAATACATATACCTTTGATGACCACTAGCCCTAATAGTGGAACATTACAGTCAAGAACACTTGCTCCTACAAAGAAGTATATTCGCTCTATTCTATGGAAAATCCTAGGCTTTTCAAAATACTCCCAAGATCTTCCTAAGCCTAAGCCTAGCCAGAATCTTAGCTCCCAAAAGCCTATTACATGAGTTATGAGGTTCTATTTGTAACAAGAGGGGGGTGACTCCCGAAATCCCCCTTTGTGACCTTTGGACTACCCTCATGACTCTTCAACTTCTTCACAAAATAAAAAATTACATTACAAGACGAATTTTCATATTCTAATATTGACACTTGGAATTTCACTTACAACATAATTATAAATAATATTGCATTTAACACTTGTACCCATATAAGAAAAATAGGGTAGGGACAACTTGACAGCCTAAGACACAAAACTATGATGCTAGAGTTTGGGGGAAGTCTAGCTCAGCAACCTCCACATATTGCTTCTCGGTCACATATTGGTGCCAAGCTTGGTACTGTGTGATGGTATCCCCAAACTGATTAATGGTATATTGATGGAAGAAGATTCTAGCCTCCATGGCATCTAGGTACACTATCTTGGAACATATTTTCAACTCGTTCTGAAGCATGAGAAGCCTTGTTCTGACTTTGATAGGACCACTGATGAAATTTTTCTTGTTCTGTGCAGTCAACTCCAAGTCTTCCCTAGTGGCATTCTATCTTAGCTTCTCCAAGTACTCTTCGACCTCCTTCCAGACATGTTTCTTAGGTTTAGCTGTGGTGAGGGAACTAATTGATGGTATCTTGTGTGTTCTCACCAAGACATCCAAACTACTATACAACCATACATATGAGGCCTGCTACCAATGAATGAGGTGAGCTGCTTGTTGTTCTGAATCAACATTTGAACCTTTTCTTTCTCTATCTCTGCCCATGGCTTCATTTTCTTCACTAAGTCAAGAAAGGCCCCTTTGAACTGCGTTGTCCATTCTCACACATAGGTAATGGAATCTTGTATGTTATTGAGAGTTTTAAGAAACTCTTCGCTCTACTGCTATAGGCCATGCAAACTGACAAATTCTTTATGTACGGTGACAAAACCATCATAGTGCTTCCTCATGGTTTTTCCAAGTGTTTATACTTCAACAAGTATCGCTGCTCTCATCTGCCCCAATGTGGAAACTGCATACTATGTTGCTACTCAGAGTTTCTTTTCCTTTTTCCTAGAAACTTGCAAGTTTTGTGCGAATTGCTCATTCTCGACCATCGAATAGTGAACATTTGTTCATGTTGCTCCTGCCAAGTTGGCTTCGGAAATGGAATTTGGATGCTTCCTAGTGTCTGACACTATCACCCTTTCTCTAATGAATATAGGTGATGTGTGATCATTCGAAAATTTCGTCCTTCAATCTTGTAAAATCCTCTTTTGGAACTCATCGAATGATAGATTGTACACATGCATGATTGGATCATCATTAAGGAGAACAACATGTCCTTTCTCACTCGGAGTTGTCTCTACTACTAGAGGTGGTGGAGATTGAGGGATGACCTATGGTTCTCTCGACATCAGATCAACATATTCATGTTGTGACTCCTCTTCCAACTCCATGTTTATTACTTCGAACAGTTGCTCAATCTATTGAGCAAGCTCCCGATCCTACATCTGTTCATATTCCTCCTCAACTATTGGTTGTTCCTGTTCTTCAACTTACATCAGCGTTGTTTCCTATGTCATCATGCCTTGCCTTTGTTCTTCTCCCTTCTTCTTCTTCTCTTCTCATTCCCTCCTCCTCAACTCACATTCTTCCTACAGCTTTATTATGCTTCCTACAACCTTTTCTTTTCTATCTTTCTCTGCTCTGCTCTCTGTATCCTCTGCTTCCCCTTTGTTTCTGCAACCAAAGTTTCTTTTTTGATAAGAGGATATGCTACCATTTTACAACTTTGTTCTCCCTTTGGACTGTGAGTAATCTTCCTTTTTCCCTTGTCTTGCATGGGATTACTGCCTTCTACTGTTGTTACTTCTGAAGTTGATGTTTTCTGTGGAGTAGCATGTGAAGTCCTTGTTAAACTAACTAGCTCATTGAGTCTAAAGGAATTGTAGCAGTATGTCCAAGGATCCTCATTTGGCCAATGAAATTCCACTCTGATCCATGAAAGTTAAACTCTCGTACAATAGGTTGCAAATACTGCGGAGATCATACATATTAATGTCCACAATGCTGAATTCAAATATCACTATTTTCTTAGCCTTGGCATCTGCAAATTTCAAGTTCTTTATCTCATATAATCCGATCTACAAAGGAAGAGTGGGCCATGGTGCTTTCTTCTTCATGGGAAGTTCTGCTGACAACCCTGTAGCGAGATGGTATGATACTTCTTGCATGATTAGTTTGTCCGTGGCATACCTTGTTAACACATGCAGAGGCTTCTCTCCACCAAACACTCTAATGAAGGTGTCACCTGGTGGATTTACCAATCTGTGATGTCTATTATCACCTACATTGCTTGTTGTGACATGCAAGGTGTATCTTCTCCAAAGATAAACTTGTACAATGGGATGATGAAGTGGTTAGTTAGTCGTTCCATTACTCCTTGATAATTTCATTCTAAAAGAAACTTGCAATAGATGTTCACGGCGGTGTCTCACGATGTCCATGTCGAGTTCATGCCAGGGAATTGCTACTATGCACAGATTGAATCAAGTAAGTATACAGACATATAGAATCTCACTCACTCGCCCTAGGGAAGATTCTGAGCCTATGCTACATGGGCTTTCAATTGTTGAGAAAACATATATGACCAGTTGAATGGCCTCCCATCATTCACCAACTAGTCTAATAAGACTACCCACCCTTGAAGAAAGGTTTTAGTGCTCTCTTGACCATATCTTTTGCAAGCAAAGATAACCAAGCATTGGTAAGCCTTCTTGAGAGACTTTATCTTGTACACATGGGTGGGTGTCTATCGAAACTTCGATGACCCTCTCATCAAGTGTTTGAAAATGTCTCTTGTGTTCACATAGCTATGGGTGGCATAGAATAATGAGTCCGTGTGTTTTACTCTCTCGACAAGTGATACATCTGCTGAAAGTCTTCTCCCCAGATGGTGGAAATATTATGACTGCTAACATTACTCAATGTCATGGTCTTCTCATCCGTGTGTGACAGCCTTGTATAGCCTTAACTACTGGATGCTGAGATAAACCTGTAGGTCCTCTAAGTCTTCCTCAAAGTCTTTTGCAAAATAATATTTAATATGTTTCCATGCTAATGATGATCCCTTCTCTATAAACAACTGATTATTTGCGTACACCAGCAAATCAACTGATGTTTTCTCAACTGCTTCCCCAACACTACTCTTATTGATTTCCTTTGATGCAACTCCCTTAGATGCGATGGTAACAGTGACTCTGGAGAGGTGCTAGACAACTATTCTACATGTGGGATATAAAGGACACTCATGGGAAGAAAAGTTTAGTTTTAAGCCTAGAATGCAACCTCATATAGCCCTGACTGCTGGATGCTGAGATAAACCTGTAGGTCCTCTAAGTCTTCCTCAAAGTATTTTGCAAAATAATATTTAATATGTTTCCATGTCAGTGATGATCCCTTCTCTATAAACAACTGATTATTTGCGTACACCAACAAATCAACTGATGTTTTCTCAAGTGCTTCCCCAATAATTCTCTTAGTGATTTCCTTTGATGCAACTCTCTTAGATGCCATGGTAATAGAGACTACTAGAGAGGTGTTTAACAACTATTTTACATGTGGGACATAAAGGACACTCATGGCAAGCCAATTTTAGTTTTAAGCAAAACAACTTATAGGAAAGTTAAATCAACAAACTAGGCACAAGACGAGAAGCATTGCATAATTTTTCCTGACAAGGGGGAATTGCTACCTATGGGAACTACACACTGTGCAGTTCCAAAAGCCAAGGTGACAACCTGATTTTTGAAACCGTGCAATGTGTTGTTCAACCTCAGTAGAGGCCTGGGGGAGAATGCGCATTGTGCAGTCTCAGTGGCCAAGATGACAGGCTAGCTCGTGGAACTACATAGTGCGTATTTGGAGCCATCTTGGATTATGGATTGTGAAGTTCCATAAGAAAATCTTGTGGCTTGAGCCTCAGGATTGCGTAGTGCCAGCTGGGTGAAGTGAAAATCGTCCAAGGGAAACACATATTTTCCCAAGGGAAGTATGGAAAACAAGCAGATCTGAGAGATAGTGCGAAGCTAAGTGTATATCTAATGAAGTGTAGATAAATGCATGTAAATCAATTGCAACAATTAATCAAACATAAGTAAAACGAAGTATGTGAGTAGAGTCATCACAATGGAGACCACTAGTACAAAACAGGAAAACTAATGCAACACTTGGAAAATGCAATATATAAATTAAAACAACACTTATACAAGCTAAAATAAGTTGAAACATTAGCAACCATGAAGGGAAACAAGTGAAACAACAATCACACAAGCCAAACATCAAAAGGTGACATAAAAAGCAACAAAAGGTAACAAAAGAAAAACTCGCCCGGAAAAGCGTCGACGATTTCACTGAACCTTCCTTGATCTTCTCGAGAATGTTATAACTCCAATATAGAATGTGAAAATGAGCTCTAATATCTTCTCTTTACTTCTTTTCTTTAGTCCCCTTCCTTCTGGACTAGAGCCTTTCCTTCTGGACTATCGCAGTAGAGACCTTCCCAGAGAGCCTTCGAAAGAAGGTTGCGCACCCCACCAGCTCAAGGAGCACCCTTGCCTTCTTTCATGAAAATGGTAAGGCTTTAGTTCAGATTGTTACCATTTTCACTAAAGATGTATTAGAGCTAAAGATTATATTGTGTTTCCTAAAACACATGTCGGCGTTGATGTGATAGAGATCGCTTTAGAGGAAATCGCTCTAGAGATGTTGTCCAGAGAAAGAAGTTTCGATTAAATAGGTTTGGACAAATGAGGGTTTATAACGCGCATGCCTAAAATTAAGGAAAAAGTGACACTTGGCAAAATTTTCTAAAAATAGTGCAAGTTCCTCCTTCGGGATACTAAAAATAGGTCCCTATTTTTTAGGGATGTTTTTTTTCTTTTTTTGTCTTTTTTCTTTTCCCATGGAAACTTGCCATGCACATTGTTGGGAAAGATTGTGTAGTTCTAGGGAATTGGGAAACTTTCCATCTTAGTGCACTACGCAGTTTCTGAGCTTAATGAGGGTTGTGAAATTTCTAGGCTCAGTTCTGGGATGCCTCCCATGACTACGCAGTTTTTGAGCTTAAGGATCACTAGCAATCAGGACTGCGGAATTCCCATCATCAAGGTTGGTTTCCCTTAAGAGTTGCAAAGTTTCTGGGGGCAAGCCCAAAACTACTGTGAGACCAAGTTGGGAGATCATCTTTTGACTTGGAAGAATAAGCTAAGTTAACAAACACAAGTGAAAATGAAAATATATTTCTCAATCGAAGCACGAATATCGAGATCAATGTGAGATGAGTTATTGTGGATAGTAAGGAAGGCTCCCAAATCGAAGCATAAACAAAATTTTAGAGGCTAGTTGTAGCTGCTACAACAGGATTTTATATCCCCATCTTGGATAATGACTCCATTACGAGGTTTTCCACGTCATATATGGGAGTTAGGGTTTATATCTTGGGCAAAGGAATGAAAAAGGGACTTACTCCTAAAACAAGTCTTTCTCATGTTTAATGTCCATGAAAAAAGATATTAGAATGGGAATATGTGCACAATTAGTATGTATTGCACAATAAGAATGGGTTTTATGGCCTCTGAAATGGATATGGAAGGAAAACAATATCCTTAGTCCATAAACAAAACTTCTCTAGTAGTTCAATGGACATGAATAAAGCCTCAAACCACCACACATATCATCTCTAAGATATATCTTGCCTTAATGTGTGTTATGGGTGCTATTTGAAGTTTTTGTGTGCCATAGTTAGGTCTTAGGGCCTCTAAGTTTGGCCTCAATATCATTAGTATGGTTTTTGCACCATGTATGGAACTTAGGGCCTTAACTGTGGTAAAGGAAGGAACATAAAGTGCTTGTGTCATATTTGAATCTTCCCATGATCAATATTCTTGAACAAGCATTTGAATTACCACACAACGAGGGACCTTTGTCACCATTGGTATGGTTTACATGATAAGAATGGTTCTTGGGGAATGTACTATCTTGAGAGGAGTAAAGAAGAGGGCCTTAGGCCCTAAATAAAGCTTCTATAGTTGAAGGAACATGAATTAACCATTAAATAACATAGATACTCTCTAAGGGATATTCATATTTCAACTTGGATATGGGAGCCATGGCATGTTATTCTACATAAAGAGCGACAATAATTGTTAGTAATTATGGTTCTATAATAATGGTGTAATCACATTCTAAGAATGCGAATGCACTATAATAGTTTGTGCATATTTTTGTAATGCATGTATGTGTATAATTATTTATAGAATAAGATGACTTCATAGTAATCTAGATTTATATTAATTGACCAAGTTTATATCAACATAATTTGAATGCAAATTACTAAAATCATTGTCTTTATGAATCTAGTGCAATGACCAACCATTGTATGTAACAATGCCACAAAAACCCCACAACAAATAGTGTGTCGTCTCTTTAAGATGTGAGGAACAAATTCCTATTAATGCTTAAAACCATTCTATATCAATTTCAAACTCTCTTTGTCCCCCCTCCTTCCAAAGAGTATAAAACTATTATATATTGTAAACTTATATTCTATATTGTATAAAAATGTTATAATTTTAGCATTATAGATGTATTCATAGGACCCTTTAAAGTGATCATTGAATCCATCTACCTAAATAATTTTAATATTGCAGACAGATTAAAAGAACCCCTTAAAGGGGTCTCTAAATTTTAACGTTGCAAATGGATTCAAAGACCCCTTTGTCTCTAATTTTTTAACATTGCACTACAAATGAATTCAAAGACCCATTTAAAGGGGTCTCTAAATCCATCTATAATGTCAAAATTTATTGAAATATAACACTTCAATATTAAAATTGCAATTTTCCATTTCTGAAGTGACATAATTAAAAATGATTAGCATAGATGACTAATTCATATACTTGTTGTACTTATTAATTAGTCATATTTTTATTCTTTGAGTATAGTAGTCACTTACATTAATCATTTTTAATTTTGTGATTTATTATTTAGTCACAATATTTTAGTCCTAGACTAAATTAGTCATTTAAGTTAGTCACTTTTAGTTGGGTCACTTATTATCTAGTCATATATTTTATCCCCAGACTAAATTAGTCATTTAAGTTATCAGTGTTTAGTTGGGTCACTTAAAATTGTTCAAATTTAGTAATCAGTCACTTGAAATAATTATGGTGACTAACGTTTTTAGTCATGTAGTCACTAATATCTCATTTTGTACTAGTGATCATAATTTATGCTTTCACATATTCCGAGTGTCCTTAAATTTTGGTACATTCGCTTTTTTGTTTACTAGTATTTAATTTTTTAGATTTGTTAATTGTGTTATCATGAACTAAGCTAATTGTTGGATGTAGTTTCTTGTTTTCTCTTGAAGTTACCTTTTCCCATATTATAGTTCACACGAGCCCAATCATAGCCCAAATTAGGGAAAATGCATTTACTTTTGCGATTAAGTAGAAGGATTTTGATGAGTTCTTTAGCCACCAAATGTAAATGTAGGTTCAGTTAGATAACACCTCCATCTGCACATGTTATCATTTTACGAGATATCTTTGTTTCATATATAAAGTATAATTTATTGTGTTTACTTAATTTATTAGAGAACAATTATTGCTTTTTTTCCCCAAAATGCAGGGGCGGATAGCAAAATAGAGAAGATGCTAGAATAACATAGTGAATGTGATGGTGAGATGACTTGTTAAGCATTATCATTACCAATATAAGTGACTTCTGCCATAAAATAGGGTTCTTAATTTTTTGCATAAGATATTGTATGGATTTGAATTATGCGGCGCTGCCCGAAAACATTAATTGAACATAATTTTTTGAGGATAAAATTTTAACTTTTATATTATATCTAATCTTCTATTACCAATCATAATGAAAATCAATGCTCGGGAACAATTTTGGATTTCAGATATGTGTTCCATGTTTTAATTGCAGCTATGATAATTGGAATTTGAATTTCAATATATTTCTTATCACTGTAAATGTATTTCATATTATTCAATACTTATTCTTTGAGGTCTTATATTACATCATACATACATCTCCTAAGGCTACAAGGCTAACATGTTGATGCTCAATAACAAATTCAATGAAAATACATAATGTGCAATGACTTTGATTATTTTCATTATCAAAGTTTTGTAGTTCTATTCACTATGAAGTTTGAAAGATGTTATATGTTTTAATCTTTTAAATTTGTGTTGAGTGCAAACCTACAGAGAAAACTCTTATTATGCTTCTCTGGTTATATACTTGTTTGATATGTAATATTTATTTATTTTGTTACACTTTCTTTTAATCTTAATTATTTATTACTGGAAAATGTATAACAAATTTTATTATGTTTATTATTGAATTAAATGTTCTATTATTAAATAGAATGAAATATTCTTTTGCATTTCATACCATAAAAGCTTCCTCCTCCCCTCCCCACTTTGTATAATGAAAATGTTAAGTTTGTATGAAATTTTTTAATAAAAAATGTGAAAATGTCATTTCGATATGGCTCAGAGATTTCATTATGCATTGTCTTGATTTTCGCTTATTTCCTTTTTTAGTGTTTTGATGAGTTCTCCTGAATCGTCAGTTATATTTAAGGATTTTTTTCTTCATGCAAAACTTTTAAATCCTTGAACCTATATCAAATTGACTTAAAAAAAAACCCAAAGTTTTACCTTTGATGGTTCTACTAAATTAATGTTTTTTTAAACCTATTTTTGTTCCTTTTCTATGTTCTTTTATGATGAGATTAAGTTTTAAGAAAAAACATTTTTTCCATAACGGTGATACAATGTGGGGATAATTATGTGTTTTAATCTTTTATTTTTTATTGAGTTAATTTCATTGAGTTAATCTTTTAAATTTTTAGTGTGAAGAACAAAGGATTTGCAAAATAGGCATATGTACAGGAAGAAGTAGATGCAGAAGAAGAAGAATGAAAGCTTCTTCCACACTCCTTTCTTTAATTTTCACAATGAAAGTTTCCTCCTCACCTCTGCACTTTGTATAATGAAACTGTTTGCTACACCTCAAAACTCCACAAAATGAAAGTTTCCTATGCATCTCAAAGTGAATTCGGGGCAACTATTGCAACAATTTCAAAGTGTGTATGTCTCACAGTTTGGGTTTCAAGTGCATGGTGTAGAGTAATGCTTTAGTAATTCCTCCTTCACATCTCAGAATGAACTTAAGGGAATCACTATAATGATTGCAAAGTGTGCATATCTTAGGATTTGGATTTCGTTGTGTGGAATATGAAGGTACCAAAAAAACTTTCAATCTACTTTTTCACTTACGTGTGACCGCATTTTACACTCCACACAATGAATGATTCTTCCATTCCTCAAAGTGAAATTAATATATTAATTTTATGGAACCTAAATTATTGCTTATGAACTTTCTCCTCTCCTCCATTTAATCAAAATTATTAATATGTATTTTAGATGTTAATAGTATGATTAAGCCTAAAATTTTGAAGTTTAACAACTATAACTTGGATTTACAAAAATCCTTACCAATTTTTTTCTAAATATAACCCGAATTTCCATAACTTTCCGAACAACTCCTCCACCTCATTAGACTACGCAGATATCTTGAATCCACTTCCCCACCCCGTCGTGCGACATGATTAGTGAATTTGGATAAAAAATGATTTTATAATCTTTATTTCCAATTCTATGTCACATTGTGCGACATGATTGTACAGCTTGATAAAGCTCGACTTTATGAGTGTATTTGATACCATGGAGGAATTTTTATTCCTTAAAGTTCAATGCTATATGAAAAAATTCATCATGAAGTTTTACAAAGTATTATTCGTTGAAATTATAGTGTAAGGATGTCGAGAAAAAAGAATACAAACTTTGTTTTCTTTACTTAAAAATATAGTGCAATGATGTCCAACATTACAAAGGGAATCTCTATTTGATATCACATGTTTATTACTTCAAATTATAGGCTATAATGAAATGATACCAAGATAAATAACATGACAATTTTCATTTGGCAAACGCTTAAAATATAATGATATCGATAGATATAATTTGCATTTTTGTTTCTTTTATTTTTTGAAATTATAATTTAATGAATAAAGAAGAGATTATTTTGATAATTTAATGAATAAAGAAAGGAGATTATTTTGATTTGTTGTATATTTAAATTTATAATTAAACAAGGTTGTATAGCTAGCGTTTTTTGTCGCTAAATTTAATTATTAAACTTCAAAAATATAAATTAGTATTTAAATTTGAACCAAATCTTAATATAAAATTATTCTAAGTATTTTTACATTAAAGAACTTTGAAAACATGAATGAACTTTCAAATTTGAACAAAAGCTTAATCTAAAGTTATTCAATGTCTTTTACATTAAATGCTTTTATTGATTGGTTAAATCAATAAATTTATTAATTTTATTTAATAATAATAATTTTTTTGCATTAATATTTTTTTAGTTATAATTGGATTTGTTTAGAACTCATTTGGTTGTTGTGAATTTTGTTTTATGGATTTTTTTATATGGAAGTGTGAATTTTGTTTTATATATATGCAATTTAATGGATAAATAGTGGACCATGCTATTAATTATTGTCTAGTTACATTCTACTTTTAGCTCAGTTGCGAACATGGTATCACCTATAGTTGTCTAGTTACATATTTGTTTGGTTTGATATTTAATGTGATTGTAGAATACAATGTTTGTTGTGAACTAATAATTATAACATGTTGTTTTGGATTCCTAACGAATTACATTCTCGTTGGAGTTCAATTTTGAAGATGATATTACTTACTAGTAAGGTTATGACTTCATTTTGATGTAATTGTGAATAGGTTTTCACTCTTCTTAAATGGTTGTATTATACCTTGTTGTAGCAGGTATAATACAAAAAACACATATACTCATGTTTTTTTTCATTTAATTTTGAATCTAAAATAAATTAATGATTGAAAGTGGTGGGCATTAATACATCTAACATCATTACACCTACTACCAATATAGAACTAATTAACCCTAAATGCATTAAAGAATGATCTATAAGTTGCCACATCAGGTACAATAGCAAGACTCGTTCTACTTTGGAGGCCTTCCTATGGCTAATCAGCGATAGGAATTCATGGAGGCTTTCCTATGGCTAATCAACAATAGGAATCCATTATTTTCTTGCTTTAGCACATGCACATGCAGGTAATAAAGAGTCATATGAATTTTAATTGATTGGATATGGGAAGGATAGGCATTATTATTTTTTGTGGATGCATAGTCCATCCGGTAGGTTTTTCGGAGGTTTATTCACAGTGAATTTAGATGTATATATGTTTTTTTGTCTTTTCTTAAGTTAATATATACTTTATTTGTCCAAGAGTTTAGGTTAATATATACTTTATTTGTCTTTTCCACCCATTTGATTTATTCTCTACTCTTATGCTATTTGCATTGTACGACTACATGATAAATGTGCATTTAAGACCAAATCGATGGATTTAAAGGTAAATTAAATATTCATGAGAGTATTGAAGATGATTGTCCTATTCAGAAGTCAATTGTCTTCTCACATTGATTAAAAAAATATTTAATGGACAAAGCATCATCAAATTCTTTATGTGTAGATCCTTTCTAATGGACAAAGCATTATTTCTAATTCTTTCTTAGAAAAATACTTAACACTATTATTAACATGCTTATTAATGTCAATAAAGTTTATACAAAATTTTATCATATACAAAAGAATGTAATTTTATGTGATTATGCTTAATTATTATGATATCACTTGGAGATAATGTTTTTATTAGTGTAGTGTTCTAAGTTTAAAGTTGGTTTGGGATTTTGTTGAGACAATATCTCAATTTCCATATCCATGTTTGGAATTAGTTGGATCTAAAACCAACTATATAAATCTATTATAACTTAGTACAAATGTATGCAAAAAAAATTATTGGTGTGTAATTTATGTAATATGTCTGCTCCCCAAATTTCTAAATGGGTAGAAAATCTTATCTAAGCTTCACACCCTCGTGGGAGAGATTAGGAGAATTGAATAGATCTAAAGATGGACACTTTGTACGCAGATTATTATAGATGTGTGCAGATTTTTGGTGTGTAAGAAAATATTCCCATGTTTTGTGTGAGAACTTTGTTGTTTTGGGCAGAACTTTATCCAATCTGTGGGTTTCCTTTGTAATAGGTTTCAGTTCCAAGCAATCACATTAGTCAAATAAGAACGTGAAAGTATGTATGAGAACCAATGGTATAAACTAGCGTGTCTTCTATTAGCAATCGTATTTCAAACCATCATTTTCCCATCCAGCAATGTTTATTGGCATGTCCTTCCTTGATGTGTCCTCATCAAAATCTTGTTGTGATTCCTTTGTTGGAAGAATAGATCACTACGATGGTGAGATAAGACGTATTGTCGAAGGAAGTTGAACGACCAGTTAAATGATTGAATGGTAAATGATGCGAGAAATGGCGGTGCATTGATCATGAATTAGAGTAGTTACTTAATTGTCTTTCCTCGTATAAAATTTGATGCATGAGCATTAGAGATTTCAAGTCATCAAGTTATTTTTTGTTTCAGATAAAGTTCCAAAAAGGGTTTCAATATTGTAAAGGATTATTTTTAGTTCTTTTAGTTATTATAGAATAGTTTTAGAAAAAGTTATGGATGGATGGATAGGAAAAAAATTGTCTATAAGGCAAAATTTAATTTACTTTGAAAATCATGAGAACTTTATGGAATAAATCATGATAGTTTTATGGAATTAATCAAGAGTAAATTGTCCATAAGGCAAAAATCTAATTTACATTGAAAAGCATGAGAGCTTTATGGAATAAATCATGATAGCTTTAGGGAATTAATCAAGAATGATTTATGGATGTAAAAAAATATAGATTTATTCTAATTTTCTATTTAATTATTGTAATCCTAGGAGCAAATCTGATGGCTAAATGAATAGCAAATCAGACTGTGGAGAGAATGAATGCATCTAAGCATATTTATGTACAACGCAAGTTTAATGAATGAGATTTCATGCATAAAAGTGAATCTAAGAATTCTATGTGAAGTGTGATATGATTATTTGATTTCAAGGAAAGCATGGAAACATGTTTTGTGATTGACATATCAATCCATTCCAATAAATTTTGGATCATTGAATTAGCACAAAATTGTGGATTATTAGTTTTGTGACTGCTAGAAAAGATGATAAAAAGTGAATATAAAAACTATATATATTAACTAAATGTTAACTAGCTTTTCAGGTGAGATACCTGGAGAGTGTAAAAACACTCATACACATACTCTTACATCAGGAGAAAAACCTAATACATATAGGCTTTCACACTATCAGGATGGTTTCAACCACTCCCTAGATAGTAGGATCTAAGAACTAATCTTAGAGTCTCAATCCTATCCTTAAACAACTAATTATAACTTTCTCCGTTAATTCTAACACTCCCCCTTAATGGAGAAAGGATTCACTAAAAAAACTCAAATGACATACAACGCCTGCTGGTCTCAGTCTTAGCTAGGCTTACAATGGTAAAAGACAGAGCTTTCATTTTTGTCTTCTTGCAGTAGAGCCCATACTTGTTCATTTGTGGATAAGGCTTCATCTTTACTTTCTTTTCCATGAGGTAGTGTTGTATCATCACATCATTTCTTCCCATGTGAAGGAAAGATTGAATTATTATTCTCGCCCTTCTCAGAATTATGGCAGGGTCGATAGGAGAGTTTTCCTTCTCACTATTTCCGGTGTCAACCATTTGAACGTCAGTGATGATATCTTAACCATTCATTAATGCAACTTCTGTGTTAACTTCATAAAGACATGGTGTTTCAAGCCATGCTTCAAGAAACTTCAATTCTTCTTCAAATTTAGTTGCCTTTTCTTGCCTCCCAATATCTGCACAAAAAACTATGTTAGACTTATAAAGAGGACCACATTTTCTTTTGTTTTCCTGCTCCTTCAACAGAGCTTTCTTTTCTCCATCTCTCCCTACTCCATCCCTTTTTGTTGTCATAGTTATGCCTTCAGCCTCTTCACTCAATTCTATTGCAAGCATGTTCTGCATTTGATCAATATGTGAAGATAGGCCTTCCTTCTCACCAAACAGTAATTCATCAATAAGATGTTTTTTAGTCATCAAATTGATCCACTCATCATGAGGTATATAAGTCTCATCAAACTTGATTTCTACATCTGGAAAACTTTTCGATTCTACAATAATGGATGTGCTTTCATCATCAGAAGTTTCAATTACAGACACACATTCATCACCCATCATTGCATCTTCAGTTTCACAATCAAATATGGGATCATTTTCAAGAGCAATATCTTCAGCATCATTGCCCTCGTTCAAACAGTATTTTATTTCTAAAACATCCCATAAAACATTTGTACTAAGAATCTCTCCATATTCATATATTATGCTAAGTATGATGTTGTCATCTAACGCAAATGTTATAAGACTTAATGTTGATGCATCTCCACTATCATTAATAACATCTCCAACATAATCCAGTAAATTTACCTTCCATAGTACTGTTTTCATTTCATTTTCCCATATTTCATAATTCATACCTGAAAAATATGATAAATCTGGAATTAACCATTTAATAATCTCACCAAATTCCAAATCTGCATCTTGATCAACTACAAGCAGATCACTAAATTCAGCAAAACAATATTTTGCATTTCTCCTTTGATGCTTTCTCCTTAGTTTTCTAAGTTGACTTTGAAGACCCATTTTCTCCTTCTATTTTCTCCCTTGCATCAAGCAGGCAAGAACACTTCGACCCGGAATAGTTCACTACCCACTGCACTTTCCTTGGGAAATTCAAGTTGAAGCCTCGGCATATAAATTCACCGATCTCGAAGGGTTTCTTAGTAGAATTAAACCTCTCCAAAGAGTTGAAGTGCTTAAACTGTACACAGACCAACGATATTGAACTGAAATACCTCTTGTGAGATTTACAGGAGTCTAAGTCCCCATGTTGATGCTGCAAATTTCCACAATAGTAACTCCCATCACAATAACTGGATGCAAACTATATGCAACAATACCCTTCACAATAGCAACGTAGGAAATCAGGCAGGTCAGACCACTACACCAGTGAAACAAGCTCGTTCAACAATGCGGCAACACGACAGAGATATTTAGGGCGGCCTTGTTCAAGTCAATGAGCAACCACCGAGTTTTTCCAAAGACTCAGTTGTAAAACCTGTTAAGCTGATTCTATTAGACCATGCGATCATCGAGCAGGAGCAATCAATCAATTGACCACACCGACAACTCCTACGTCTCGTGAACAATTCTTCATCAGCTGACCACACAGTCTGTGCACCGCTTTAATTAAGAACCCCGAAGGATGGCTAGATTGTTGGATCGTTGGTCCACTATTAAACCTTTTGGAATCAGTTGACTTGCATTAGCTATCCACCACACCGGCGAGCTTGCATAGCTTCCATGTGCTGGACAAATATATCTTCTTACTCGAATTTTATGAAGAATGGACTACTGTATTGTAACCACTTCGAACTTATTGATTTGGGGATAATGATATAGAGCCCATTTGACACTGCAGTAAATAGAGTTTACTGTGGCCACACCATTAATCCACTAGCGAGCCACACCAACGGCAAGCACACTGATCCAACACAGCCCATTGCGGCATGTTAATGTGATGCTAGGGTTCAGATTTCTGCTAGAGTCTACACATTGATCTGTACAGCGCGGGGCTTGACATTGATTTACAAACTTGGATTGACGCAGGCCATGTGCTATTTGAAATCTTGAATTTGATCTGATCTCTGAACGAAAATCTGCCATAGCACAGTGATTTGATCCGCTCGATCTGCTAACATCAGCAGGATTGACCAGCAAATGAGCAGATCCAACCCTCTCGCAGTACACCAGCAGCTTCGGCTTCGACTGCTGCAAATTCGGTCAAACTCCACAGTTGTGATCCTGCCATCCATGCCAATCGATGGATTTCACGTGAGCTTCTCGACCTCAAACTCTCCTAGTGAGCCTCTTTGCAGCAAATATCCTCCCCTCGTTGTTCGTAGTCAACAACACTTTCTTCTCTACTACTGTTGATCTCATGCAGCCCGCAAGAAAATAATTATTCAAACTTCTACAATCTCCTGCAGTGATTCAACGATCTGGCATCATCTATGGACTGGATCTTTGTTTTTTTTTGCGCAAACCCAGATCTTGTTTTGTTGTGCCCGATCTCACGCAACTCACCTCACGACTTCCTCGCGGCCTCCCTCAGGCTGTCTGCAACCAGTATTACGCCGATCAATAGCTGCCACAAACGATATTGTTTCCCTTTGCTGATTTCCTCAATGATCCTACCTCCTCGTGGCTCCTTGGCATCCGACACCGGTGGCTCAAGCTCCACACGCAACAACCATGCAAGTCTCAACACTCCAACACACGTTGCGCCACCGAGAGAGATACCACCATGATTCGAACTCACCAGCCAATCCGCGCTACCACCATAATTTGTAGCTGAAGCAACGGTCTGACGACTCTGATTTACTGATCCAGATTCGTGGCTGACCCAAACTTCATGCGTAGTTTCAAAACACCGCAGACCCAAAAAGTCCTCCTTTGCCCCACCGCTTGGCCCGCAACTTACTCCCCAGCTTGGAAAAATTTACCACCGCGGACTCACGAAGGTCTTTGCAACTGTACACTAGATATTTGCGACGATCGATAAAATGAAATATCGCCAAAGGATAACAGTGGGATCGGCACGTTTGTGTAACTAAAAATTGTGACGATTTCGCCTTAGTCGTGCTCGCCACTCAGTTTACAAGATCAACATACATAATTGACAACCCTGAAGCTCTGATACCAAGATAAAATGTGAATATACAAACTATACATATTAACTAAATGTTCACTGGCTCTCGAGGTGAGATACCTGGAGAGTGTATAAACACTCATATACATACTTTTACATGAGGAGAATAACCTAGTACATATAGGGTTTCACACTATTAGGGTGGTTTCAACCACTCCCTAGATAGTAGGATCTGAAACCTAATCTTAGAGTCTCAATCCTATCCTTAAACAACTAACTATAACTTTCTCCATTAATTCTAACAAAAGATATCATTATTTGGTATTCTTAAGATTGTGTGTTTGTGGAAGTGAACATAATAGGAAAAGTCAATTTTGCTGCATCAAAATTCCAAATCATCAGTGAAAATTCTGAAAAGATATCTGAGAAGTAGCCAACAATTGGTATCGTTGAACTAAATCTTGTTGGCAGTTTTTTTCTTTTGGTTTTTTGTTTATCAGTTGAGTTTGGTGTATATATTTTTATCAAGGTTCATTAGTGATTAATTCATGGTGTCTCCATAACTTTGGAGTTTTTGGTTGCTTCAATTGATGGTGTTTGTTTTCATGATTACTAGTAGATCAAGTGTTTTAGTAAAACTGATTGCTCTCAAATTTATCTCTGATTTCAATTGCTTTATTGTCCAAAGGATAGGCCATAATGCAAAGGAAGTCTAGATTTTGAATATTAATGTAATTAACTTTAGGATTTCCCATGCCATACTTTATGAATTTATTTCCATGGTTCATTTGAATCTGTAGTATCTACAGAAAAATAGATCCATTAAGAAATTACTTACATATGTTCGTTTTGATTATTCTACAAATTATGGTCTTCGTAATTTTCAACATTGGGTGCAAATATGGAATCGAAGAGAATGACAATTGGTTTTGTAGTCATTGTGTTTGTTAGTTTTATTGTTTGGGATTGATGTCTTGGTTTGTGTGAAATGAAAAAGTGTAGAACCAATTATAAAATAGAGCAACGTAATTTAAATTGGTGGTTCTTGCTATATATGGTATCACAAGAATATATTTGTGATTTTTGATTTGGTTATGTTTACCTTTTGTTATAAAGTTAATGGGTCATGTGAAGCTAGGAATTCCAGCTACATGTTATCCTTATATGTTGCTAAATGATTGTGTGAAGAGATCAAGTTGTATGATTGACTTCTGAATACATTCAATACCAGAACAACTATCCTAGATAAGTGGAAAATACAATGAGCTATGCCATCTGATAGATGGCAACATGTACATAGGATGGTTTGGTTACATGACTACTTTTCCTGACAAACACAATGAGCTATTTAATTTAGTGAAATGAAGTATGTCAATATTTTTAATCATTACAATTACATCAATGATGGTCTGAAGCAGTTATATTTTAACTGGAGATCAAGTGGGAAGCTCGAAGTTGTGGTTGCAGAAAAAAATTGCCTATGATATTCTAGAGTGGATGTAGGTGATAATCAAGACCATCTAGACAAAAATCATTATTATTATTGTAATTTTTTATTTTTGCATTTGATATGTGAACATTAAGGGAGGGACTTGGAGATAATTCTTCCATTAATATAGTGTATTGAGTTTAGAGTCAGTTTTGGATTTTGTTGAGAGAATATCTTAGATTCCATATCCATTTTTGGAATTATTTTGATATGATACACACTATATAAATGTGTTTTAATTGAGTGCAAGTGTGTGCAATAAGAAATATGATTCATGTGTAATTTGTGTACTATCTTTGCTCCTCCAATTTATAAATATATCAAAATTTATTATAAGTCAATTTATGATAGTTGAGCACTTTTGAGGTCCTAAGAGATGCTAAATATTCCTAATATTTCAGAAAAAAATCATTGACTTGTAATGAATTCTACATCATGGTATTCAATGTATCCATGGTAGAGGGTGCTCAATTAAGATCTTTGTATCATGAAAGACGTCAATTTCTACTTCTTGATGAAATTATATGCTCAGGTTATATTAAATTTGCATGTCCACTAATATGATATTTTAGACTTCCACAGGGTTGGCTAATGAATGCCTCAAGATAGAGTTAATGTTTAGGCCAATTAAACTAGTGTAGGGGCATACAATTAACCCATACCCCTATTTGCTAGAATCTCAACAACCATAACACAACTCAAATTGAAAGCTCATAAATAAAGGCGAGCATGAACAAAAACATTGATTTGAAACATAAGCGATCTCCTTTTATTATTTATTATTTTTTGTTAATAACTTGAAATGGGGATTTGCAAGGTATGCAACCTTCAAGTGATCTTACTATCATAGAAATTAAACAAAGGCAAGAGTGTTATTAAACAATGGGGCCAACCCTTTCTCACTGGCTACCCATTAATCTACATCTTGGTTGGGCTTATATTGATCACAAAAAAATCATACTGAATTTCCTATTGGGAAATTAAGATATGTAGGCTCGTTACAACTTTGAATATTTTGGAAATAGTTAGTAGACTATGAGAGACGATAGAGTGGTCTACTAAGTGGCCATCTTAATGATGAAAAATGTGATCAGGTCTACTATGTGGCCATCTTAATGATGAAAAATGTGATCAATTGATTAGACACATAGAATAAATCAATTGAATGGTGTGTAGAACAAGGCAAAATTCAAATTGTTTGTTACGCACCCTCGTCAATCTACATGAACATTATCTTCTTCACTTCAAGGGATTTAGTTACATCTTAATGCTATAAAACAATGGCCTTATGGGTTGATCAAAAGTTTGAAAGGAGTGTAATGTGAAGACAAGACATGTGCTATGTGTTGTGTACATAAATATTTTGGCTATGGAAAGAAGATGGAGTATTTATTTAACAAGGCTAGTGAAATTCAACTTATCTATATTGAGAAAGGTTTAATATTTTTGTATTCCATCTTTTTCAAAAGAAGTGAAGACCACTTGGGCCATGTGAAGGAACTTTACTTCAAATTAGATGACAAGGGAAGGATTTTCCAAGAAACACAATTATCTTGTATAACTAAATATGACATGAATTTCAAGACACCCTATGATGTATTCTATTTAGATTTTTGTGAAAATTGGTGATGGGTTCTTGAAACGACCAATTTTTCTATCTTGTATATGCCAAGCACCACCCCAAAACCATAAATTTTGAATATTATTAGGCCTAATATCAATCTAACCAACCACGTTTCTAGTAAATAACAATTTGCTAACTAATAACATATAATTGTTACTTTTGTGTGCACTATATGGGATGTCATGGTAATATTCTCAAATTTTCCTTTTTGTGGACAAGTAGAGCCAATGATATGTTTTTTAATGAATTTGTTTATGTGGTTTGATCACTTTTCCCATGGATTGTTTTTATTGCATTTAGTCCCACTTTTAATAGGTATACTTATTAAAAAAATAAGAGAAGGAAAGCAAGAAGTCATATTCCTTCCATTCTATAGGTCACATGCATTAAACAATACAATGGGAAAAACCATGTGACTTGTTTGTGGAATATTTGTAATATCTTTGTTTTTGTCCCCAAAATATGAAATTAAATTTAATGAATAGATGGCTATAAGCCAAGCAAATATATGAACTATAATTGTGCAGTTGATTATAAAATGAAACCATTAACTACTGCAAATTAAGGACTAAAAAGAGATGGAGGGTCGTGAATACACAAGTTGGGGAATTGAAAAGGGACTAAGGGGAGATAATCTTATTGAATTATTTAATCTAAGCCCTTAGAACCTTGGTTAGAAACATTAGCTAGGGATATATCTTGAAATTCTTAAACTTTTGATTATTAATCTTTGATTACTAACCTTGATATAAGATTTCCTAATCTTGGGATTAGAGGTGAAATGTAGGCTTCTCACAAAGACCATGTGATGAGTTATTTGTAGGCAAATATAATGTTGGAAATGGGATTAGAAGTGAAATGTAGGCTTGTCACAAAGACCATGTGATGATTTATTTGTAGGGAATTATAATGTTTGAAATTTAAGCATGGTAGAATTTTATTATTGTTGTTTTTATAATATGAACTATTATATGGTTTAGATAAATGAGAAGTAATTTTTCTCTTGTACTTTATGGTATACCTTCATGTAGGGTTATGCCATTTCCCAACACACTTATAATGATGATTATTTCTTGTTTATTATGAGAAGGAAACCTATCTTACAAATCAGAGCCTTGTAATCCTATTAGAGATATTTTTTGCCTAGCTTGAAAGGGAATGAGGATAGCTTGAGGGATATTTAGTAGAGGAGGAGATCTTATTCCTAGTATTGTGGGGGCTAAGGAGGAAAAGTGTTGGTTGAGTGGCATAGCTATAGAGATATTTCGTACCTATGAGAGTGTATAGGTTGTGAGTTGAGTATGAAGACTTAGATCTAAACATTAGAACTTCACCTTTGTGGATTCCTGAGTTTGATGATAGCCTCAAACATAGAAATAATAAGCATAATAGAGTACCTAAGGCTAAGAGGGACACCATTTGTTTACATCTGATTATAGGATTATTTTCTCAACATATCAGTAATTTGACTATCTCATAAAATGCCATGTTTTCTTTTATATTGTGTAATTTATTAGTTTATTTAGTTTTGTTTGTATAAATTTAATTTTCATAATTATGAATAAAAGCATTACAAATTTAGTTCACATATTCAATTTTGAATCACTATATCTTTACTTCTACTATTAAAATTTTCCAACTAATATTAAAATTTAATTGTACAAAATATTAAAATTTTATATTTCTATTTTATTTTTCCTATTTTAAAATGAATATATATAAATATTATAAATTTAATCTAGGTTAAAATTAAAAATTTAATATATTAATGCAATAAAAATTTCATATATTATAATATAAATTCTATATGTTCTAATATCATATATATGTAAAAATAAAAAGCAGGAGCCCAAATTTAAATTTCCAATATTAATTTAATTATTATCATAAAATTGTAATCTCAATTAGATATTTCTCGTAAATTTGGTTTAATTTTCTAAACTTTTTAGACCCTTGTATTAAGTTTGTTCAAGTGGAAATTAGGTTTAGAAAACTCATCACGAATTGGTGTATTAAGATTAGGAAAACAAAAAAGTTGAGTTGATTTTTGCCCAGCTTATTAAATAGAAAACCAAAATTAGTTTTTAAGATTCTGATGGTCATGAAATAGTGAACAGAAAACATATACTCAAATCATAAAATGTGATAGTAGCTTGGCCTACTAATAGTAGTGGCTCTGAAGTTATAGAGAGACATGTTATCACCCAAAGAGCGCATGCAATGCGGGAGGTGGTTGTTCATGATTCTTGAGCAGAGTTGCCTCTCAATGCTGCAGTGAGCCATCCATGATTTCATAGAACAGATGAAGCTCTTCCATGCGAGGGACGGGCTCATTCGCTCATTGCGATCGAACAACACTTTTTGCGACAGGTCCCTGAGGTGCTAGTGTAAGTCCACAGTTAGGTATTGATTGCTTTTGGCTTTTGATGTTCCCTCTGCCAAAACATCTGTGACAGTGCATCTCTTTTCCTAGCCACCTCCTACTCGATGTCAGATAGGTGATGTTACACAACCACGTATGCATTTTCAAGAGCCCTCATGTGGTACTATAAGCCTCGTCCCCATCCTCCTCTATGCAAAGGGGCTACCTCATCGTTAGTGAGAGAGTGAGGAGAACCAAAGACGAGGCTGAGAGGAAGAGCAAACAAGAGCAAGAGAATACACAGTAAGAGCCACAAAGAGAAGACAAGCCAAATGGAGAGTGAAGAAGAAAAGGTAACAGTGGAAGAAGAGTTAATTTGGATCACAGTTGACAAGATTGAAATGACCATAAGGCAACGGAAAGCAAAAGCAAAGAAATTGTATGTAAAACTTGAAATGTACCTCGGCAGACTTGTGAACGCAAAAGTGAAAAATAAAAAAACACCCACCACTAAGAGAATGATGGTATACCAAACACTTAGTTTGTACTCCTAATGAAAACAAAATATTTCTACTACTAATGAAAACAAAGGGACAATACCACTTGAACTTATTGAACATTTACAACAAAGCTTTATAGACTATTTACTTTGTACGTCCCGCTATTAACCAGTTGATTAACCAACCAAGCTAGTGTATAATGAGTATGAGGTGGCAACCTTCCCGAGCTCGCACCACTGAAACCTCCCGTCATTTTGGAAATCTCAACGCATTGAAAGAGAGACTCGATAGTAAATTCTTGAAACCAAATGAATTTCCCCGGGTGTGTCTTCACGGGGCAACATCAACACTATTCTCATCAGCTACCAATATTTCTAAATTCTTACAACCAAATGAATTTCCCAGGGTTTGTCCTCATGGGGCAACATCAACACTATTCTAATCACCTACCAATGTTTCTAAATCTATTGAATCATAAATAAGCGTGGCAATATAAACTCACAATTACATCAAAATAAATACATTATTCAACAATAAACATATACTATACCCTACCCGTATATTAACAGCTCGATATCCTTGTAAATAAATAAGCCTCGCCACTCTCATCGCCCTCATGACCTGGAGGAGAAGTGAATATACGATGAACGATCCCATCAAATGACCTTCTGAATTTGCCTCACCATTTACGCTATTTGTCGTGCCCGCCATAAGTAACTGCCGTCCTCATATGACATGCCTTGGGCCTTGGAATTGAGCCACTCCCATTGGGATTATAGCACATGATAATCCACAATATCTTAGGTTAGATTCTATTAACGTAGTGTCATAGCTAGCTTGTGCTTGTTTCTGGGCTCTGGCGAGTCTTATATCTTGTAGCCACAGTAAACCCAATACGCAATATGAATGCAAGCAGCTGATGTAACTTTGAGGAAATATGATTATCTTGCAGACGGATTTGTGGTCGATATTGAAGCTCCAGTGGCAGAAAATGTGGGATGGTGTGCTAATTTGGGATCCAATAAATCGGTTTCATTGAGCAATCGAATGCTTTCTTTCAATTCACTTACAACTTCATTCATTGTGGGTCTTTAATTCGGTTGACTTTCTGTGCACAGCATCGCCAATTCTGCTACTTTTCACATTGCGCTCATATTGACCTCTTTTACACCCCTTTTATCTAAAATTCCTTCAATATTTCCTTCCCGAATCATCGATATTCCCTGCACACAAATTCAGAATCCACAGCACCATTAGAATTCTAATACCCCAATATCCCCATAACCACAAATACAAGTATAGTTGCATTAACAATGCTTACCCAGGAGACGATATGACTGTTTTCGCCAGAAACATTTGTATTCACTGGTTCTCTCCCAGATATTATCTCAAAAATCACAACTCCAGAGCTATATATGTCACTTTTCTCTGTCAAATTGCGCGTAGTGGCATATCTGTTCAAAGCAGCGGCCCTATGAATATTGACGAATCCATTTTCTCTTTTAATTTTCAGTTCCAGACAAATTGAATGAAACAATAGAGAAGAAAAAGTGAATGGGAAATGTGTAATACTCAGGATCAAGGTAGCCGAATGTGGCCTTCACATCTGTTGACACATGGGTTGCTTCACTTGAGGGGCCAAACCTATGTAAATGTGTTAGAAAACCTACACAGATGAATCTAGCTAGTAAAGGTTGAACACACAGCTTTGCAGAGCAAAAAC
>APFE030438323.1:0-12029 GCA_000404065.3 Pinus taeda
TGGATGATATCTGAAATGAATTTACTAAAATTGAAAAGGACAACAAGTTTTTTCCCCGGAAGAAAAGACAAACAAAAACCCCAAAATGACCTCATCCATCTATTCATCACTTTGAAACCCCGAGAGAAAACAAATCATAGACATTATTTGCCTGGACATTTCTGGAAATGTTGTTGAGGAATAAGGAGGATTATTTTGAGGCGATTCAAAACCTTCTGGCAAATATGACTCAAAAGTATGGGCTTTCTGCTGGATATCAAGCTTCTAGTAAATTTCCATTAATGCATCAATTGAAAAATTATGATGAGTTTGAAATATTAACCTGCAAGGTTTGGAAAATGGATTCTTGAGTCAAAGAGAACAAGATTTTACCATTTCTAGCTACTATGACTCTTTGACTTAGTAAATATCAATTTTAGACAAGGAAATAAACTCGGAAAAACGGTAGGTAGGAAGGAAAACAAACTAAGGTAATAAGGATTCCGAGAAATTAAAATCATCACTTGCATCCTCAAATTTTTGAAAAGCCCAATTATGTAATTCGTACACATCAAATTCACATTTAATTTCTACAACCATAAAATCACTATCTAAATCTAAATTTGAAATTGAGAGAGAGATAGGCTTAGAAGAACGGGGGATAAATTATCTGTTGGCATTTAATAAGTGGATCGTTTAATTAAATTTAAACGTTGGCATTTAATAAGTGGGACGTTTAATTAAATTTAAACGTTGGCGAGGTTGGGTTGGTGTTTTGGCAATGATAGGTGGCGAAAGAAATAGCTATAACTAATTTAGTGGATTTAGTGGATGGCTAGCGAGGAGTTGGCGGAGGAGATAAATTGGCATGAGTAACAGCTAGGCAGAAAAGTGGTTTGCAAGAGGGTTGTCGGCCGTTAGTGGTATTGGAGAGGTGGGGCATGCAATGAACGAGCGTTGGACACGTATGTCAATGGTGGATTTGGGAATCAGAATTGTAGAGCCCAATGACACGTTAAACGTCCGGAATGCAGGGTTCCCGCGTTTTATTATAAAGTGTTGATTTCAACAGAGAAAACCAACGCTACTAAAACATGCGCGAAAGATAAAACATTTGGCGGCAGTTATCCTTTTACCTTTGATTTATTTTTATATGAAAAATAATAAATTGGCATTTATAAAACAGACCAAAGTAATTACAAAGTACAAAATGCATTTTTCTTTATTTCAATTTTTTTTAAAGAAATTTATGCAATTTGGACCAAACTTGCATAAGATAATAGAAAAAGGTTACATCACGTACTCCATGTTCTATACATAAATATTAATATTCCCGAATTACCACCCATGTTGTCAATCCTCCAGACAGAGTACCCATGTTATATTTTGTAATAAGATTTCGGTAGTGGAGGTTTCAGCTTGTACATATAAAAGCAAAGCAAACTATTGCTTATAAATTACACACATATTCATCTCGAATTAGAGTGGTAAACAAATTATGCATGAAATTTATTTCCTTTTTTTCTATGTGTATTTGCAGAATTGGAAGTGGATTAACTATACTTCGATATAGATAATGATAATTGTCTTGCCAAATCATGAGAGACACTCTTAATGTAAAATCATTTTTTGCTATAGTATTATAGGCCAATACCATGGTTTATCAATACCACATGCCCAAAAAACCATAACGCACTTCAAATTACACTTTTTGATATGACATCTTTTTAATCAATCAATTTGATTAAAAAGAAAAAATGATATAACTACTTTGGAGATAATTCTCCGCCATTGATTTGTGTATATTAATATGAATATTCTAAAATATCCAATGGAGGTTAAATTCCTACAATCTACCTAATAATTATTAATAATTAATTTAAAATACTTGAAACCCTATTCCAAAATAGACATGCATGTAACAAGATTTTTCATCATGGAGATTATGTTGTGGAGATTTTAAATCTATAAATAATATTTGTTATAATACTATGAACCAATATCATGATTTATCAACACCACATATTGAAAAACCATAACTCATTTGGTTTGATACTTGGTCATATGACATTTTTTGAATTAATCAGTTTCATTAAAAGAGAAGAAAGAACATAATTACTTTTGTGTTAAATTTCAACATTCTTTTAATTACATATAAAAATATTTTAAGATATTCCATTGAAGCTATATTGCCACTATCCACCTAATAATTAAGTAAACAAGTCTATCCCAAAATTAAAGGAAGAAACTTGCCAATGAGAAGAGACTTGAAAGAGTAGAAGAGACCAGTGAAATTATATGTAACTTCATTTTTCCCTATATTATAATTAAATAAAACATTGCACAAAGTTCGTTTCTAGTCAAGTCAATTATTCTTTACTCAATTGGAGATTGGATTAGGCTGAGTGATAAATTGTGGTCAAATATCTCTATAATATGGCATGCAGTGCTAAATTTATTTGATTTCATTGCTTCTGGGTTGGCATGGAAGGTAGGGACAAGCTCTTCTTGCGAAGCTCAAAGACAAGGGTGTCTCTTGTCTTTCCCACATAATTAACCCAAATTATACCACTATATGGCGACAAGGGTGACTTATGGCAGATGATTTGTAGATCAATAAGGAATTCAAGGAAATTTGGGTGGTTTATTTGGAAGCATTGGTAAATGGTCATATCATAATCTCTAAAGAGAAGGATGAGTTGGTTTAGGCTCATTTTCTACATGGTACTTATACTCTAAAGGTGATTTATCTTCATTTAAATGTGGAAGCTATGAATGGAGTAGAGATGTGGTGGTGGAAAGGGGTATGTAGGATTAAGAGTCCGCAAAGTCACGTCTCTTTATGTGGCATATCTTGGAAAAAAGGGTCCCTACATGGGAAAAATTGTAGAAAAGGAACAATATTGGGACTCGGTGGTGCCCTTTATGCAAATCACATAGTGATTCTATTGAGCATCTCTTCGTTGATTGCCCTTTCGTTGTCATATATGGTATATATGGCATTCGATATGCGGTAAATTATGTGTTTGGAAATGACCTTCATTGGAGGAGTGATGGCTATCTTGGGCACAAAACAAGAATACCAAACCCTTCAAGGTTTTCCCACTTCCCATTTTTTTGGGTGTTTGGTTGGCCCGATACAAAGACAATTTTCAAAACTTGTCTTCTAGTCTAAACAAGGTGGTTGCTAAAGTTGGGGATATTTTGGGTCACTTTCTGCAGCCTATGGTTTCCATCTGTGTAAGAAATGCTTCTCATGTAGAGGATGATATTTCTCGTCCATGGGGTTTCTTCAATGGGGATGAATCGGTTGAGGATCATGAATGTGGTGGTGGTTTTATCTTACATTGTTTTTATCAACATCCCTTCAAATTTAGTATTAGGTTAGGGAGTGGCATAAATAACTTGGACACATTATTATCTGGTCATTATCTAGTGGATTTTTCTTGAGAAATTGGTTTTGAAAGACTTCAAGTGTTTGGTGAATCTTTTCTAGTCATAAACTACATTAATGAGATTCAACAATGTCACACTATTCACCTAGTTCATATTTTGGAGGGTTTACAAAGAATAAAGCTTGCTTATTCATATTTTTCATACACTCATATTTAGGGAGATAGAAACAATGAAGTAGATTGGTATTCTAAGGAAGGCATGTAGTTAGATTAGGGCTCTTGGAACATTGCAGAAGTCATAAATGATAGCTCATTACAACTATTAACACAGACCTTTTATGGATGCTCAAAACTCTGCAGCACTACAACGTTTTTTTTTGTCTTTTTGCAATTAATCTTTCATTATATACATTATTGTGTGGTTTATCATGAATATATTGTTTGGAGCTTTTTTTAGTTCACTTCTTACATTGTTTTCTTCTTTTCTTTCTTTTTTTTTTGGTTAATAATGCTTATATTTTTTGGCTCTAATTTTTTTAGAAACCTAACCGGATTTTATTAAAATTTTGTTTATCATCATAAATATAATCACGATTTTTTTTCAAAAGAAATAAATATAATTACTTATAAAAAATTAAATAATACGGTTTCATATCATTCTAATTAAAATTTTAAATTAATGTTATTAAAAAGTTCACGGTTATTTTAGTTTTTATAATTTAATTTTATTCATGCAACACTGACACGCAGCATCTTCAGGAAAAAAAATCACCTTTCAAAGATTTGGAATCTTCCTACGTTCTTTTAGCAAAATTCGTTGCACCGAAATAGATTTATAACACTAACATTACACATATGTTAACGGAAATATTCTGCAATGTTGGGTGGACAAAAAGTTGAGAATTGTTATGTGAGATAAACGAAGTTTATAAATGATTATTATTTTTTTACTCTTAAAAGATATTATATATGAATGATTAATATAAAAAATTAAAAATGTCAGAAAGTATATTTATATTTAAAAATAATCATAAATAAAGAATATATTTTTATAAAATTAAGAGAATTATATTTTATTTTTATTAATTTTTGTTAATATTATTATAAAATAATTAGGATAAAATAAGCATGGTATTTTTAAATTGTAATAAGATTTTTATTATAAACTATTTTTATTTTATCATGGAAATTCTTAATCTATAAATATGATTTGTTATATATAATGGTTTATCAATACCACATGCTTAAAAACTTATGCTCTATTTCATATGAGGCTTCTGATATGACATTTATTTTAATTAATCAATTTAATTAAGAGAGAAAAAGAACATAACTACTTTGAAGATATATCTCAACCTTTGATTTATGTCTCGTACTAAGAATATTTTATGGAGGTTTAATTACGCCCATAGGCATGTCTATTTTTTAATGCGGCTTTTAAAATTTTAATTTAATTATCAACAATTATTAGGTGGATGTTACAAAATATTCATGATAGTATACACAAATCAAAGGTTGATATTTATTTTCGAAGTTACATCTATTGATGCACATCGCATCTCCAAGTAAAACACCTTTGACTAAGACCTAGGGATCTTTCATTTACTAAGGAAGTTGGTTCTCTAATTATCAATTATTTCTAATTTTCTATCATTTTAGGAAGATTAGAATATTGGTGTAATTCGTATGGAATGGGATCTTCTTCTAAGATGAAGTCTCGGAAGGTTGTGTGAGTTAGAGAGATTTTGGGATAGGATAGATTTCTTGAGAGGATTTTGTGGATCTAGAGGATTTTTAGGAATTTATTAGTTGAGTGAATGATAGATCTAAACTACTTATAGTTCAGGATCCCTTTGTATATTTTGTAAGACAGAAGGCATTTGAGAAGAGAAATCATGAGGAGAGAGAGAGTCAAGAGGATTGGAGGCCAAATAAGGCCATAAGGCCAATAGGTGTGAATTCAATGTAAATTTGGCAGGAAAAGGTCTATTGTAAATAGTGTTTGTATATTCATTAATAGAGGAGTTATTTGTTCGATCATTGGCTATATATATCAAACCTTTGCTTATAGCCTGTAATTTCTCCCCATTTCTGTGAACTTGTCTTTATATTCTTAATAAGACAATTGTGCTGCATGCATGCTACAATGAAGCTCATGAGGGAGAGTGAATTAGAGAAATAATGTGGGAGTTGATACAAGGATAAAAGCCTTTTGTAATTTTCAATGATCAACTATTAGTCATTGATCAACAAGTTGGATGAACAATCCAATTTAATCATAGTTATCAGAGAAAAGGCACAGTGGAAGTGTGGAGACTACAGAGGGCCAAAAGGAAGCCTTAAAGAGGAGTGCGTGGAAGCTTGAAGTTATTCTTGTGTAGGAGAAACATAGTAGTGTCCAAGAATATAACAAAAGAAAGAGTTAAAGGCTTAGTTTTTTTCATGTTAATGGGATTACATTAATTGATAGAAGTCGTGGAAACAAAACTCAATCTTTTGTTAGAAAAATGTCATCAATAGACAACATCGGGGTGATGTGTCACTGGAGGTCTTCCCCATAAGAACAAAGGGGAATCATACATAGGAGTGTTGGGATGTTTAGCTGTTGAGTGAACCTCCCAGTGAGCTAACGTATAAAGCATTAGGATGATCTAGAACTAGTATAATTGGATGTGCGACCAACAAAGGGCACCATGAAGGAGGATTGACTCCTCCTGGAAGGTTAACACAACAGATAAGGTCAAAGGTTGGGGATGTTATTTAATGGAGGTCTAGATCTGTTAGCCCCACTCTCTTAAAAACAATTATAAATCCAAATTACATTATTAATTAAATTAAATCATGAGAATTATTTCCTCAAACTAGGGAGTTTAGTTAAGAGGAGAGATTCTCTCCAACTAGTTCTCCTAAGTTAGTATGTAGTTGAGAAATTGTCTCAACCAAGTGAGTCTAAGATAGACGCACTATCTTAAGACCACTTGCTCATGTATTTAAATGTATTATTAAATTATTTGAATAAGAGAGAATTACATGATCATGAGAGGCCACATGATGGCTCTCTGCCTTTTCTACCAGTTTGATTTTTGTGTGTTGTTGGTTTGATTATTGTGTGTTAATTTGCTGTGAGTGTTTAATATGGGTTTTTGATATTTTTACATGTGGTATCAGAGCCATATGGGCTTGAGAGTTGGCCTCTCCCAAGGCAAGAAAAAATAGGGAGTATATGTATTTGTTTTGAGTTGTTATCCATAAAATAAACCAGTTGAAGTTATACTCTCCTTTGCGTCTAGCAGGTTTCCACTGTCCATGGTTTGCTACGTCTCTTGTCAAAGTGCGGCATAGAGAACTGACATGAGTTGTAGAGGAAATTACTCTCTAGTCATCTTCCGAGTTGAAAATGAAAATGGAGCATATGCATAGTTGACCACAGTCCATATTGAAGAAGCTAATGAGATGTGGTTGCATTTCGTGTTGGCGATGTCGATCTTCTTTACAAGTCATATGATAGAAACGTGACCAACTCTGCCTTGAAGCAATGTGAGGAGGCTGCGTATTGGAAAGCTATAGAAGTGGAGCAAGTGTGGTGTGAAGGCAAAGAAAAGCGCTGATGCGTGAGCGTTGAAGGTAAATTTATTAGAGAATTGAAGTTATATAAATGATTTTTTCCGACCAATCCTCTTGTTTCCAGCCATTCGTTTGTTGGATTGAATTCAATGGCTCAAATGGAATCAGATTTGCTTCCACTGCATTGACAATCAATCACAATATGGAATTTGAAATCCCATTCTGATTTCTTGATCTCTCCATTAAAACAATACTCTTTATCTGTTATAGGGATTTCTACATCTGCAGCAGATTCTGATTTGTCTACCGAAATCTCTCCTATATCTGCCATCCAAGCTGCGCAATTGTTGAATATTGATTTGAATTGCAGTGGAGTGCTGTGACTATTTCTTTATTAACATATATTGAGACCTTGCATATTTTAGCCAAATTGATGGCATTGGATGGGCGTGCATCCACACTAAGCATCGCCTTCTCTTCTGGCTTGCCAATGTATATGCGAGCATAATATGTGTTCACCACTCTTTCTATGATTCGTATCATTCGCACTTCATATCCAAGAGTTCCCACTAAATCTCTCATCAACTGAAATGGATTTGGACGCCCCCCTTTCTCATCTTCGTGTAATGCATCTATAAGCTTTCCAATAGAAAATTCACCAACAATAATCGGCCGCAAGAGATTTCCATCACAAGCAATTCTGAGGAAACTGTTGGATTTCGAAACCGCTAGAGAAGACCATGTTCAATAAAGTTGATTTGATCGACCTCAGATTCTTTTGATTCATTTATGGGTGTTGTTAACTGGTCAAATGAATGCCATAAGTTTGATGATCCTGATAACCCTTGCTTTCTCAGTTGCTGATGTTTCACTAGCTCAGTGTCAACCACAAGGGCCTCCACATAATCACCATCATTCTCATCCCAATGATTTGAGCGACCATGGGTAGAATTATCAGAGGAAGAGGAGGAGCTGTTATAAAGCACCACCAGCCTTTGTTGTGATTGAGATTGACCCTTCTTTTTGCTACCCTCAAATTAATTCCACATATTTTCATAATTTTCACAGATAGGAGATGTACTGCGTTAATAGCATGACAAAGGAGCATTGTTGATGCCATTATTGCAGAAGATCGAAGGCTTATAAAATATTGTAGAGTTGTGAAGCGTATACGTGGAGGAAGTGACATATTTAAAAAAAGGACCAATTATACTTGCCAGCATTCACCAAATTGAAAAATCCCATTAAAATTAGAATGTTTCCCAACATCATCGCCATTTTTATCATGCATGTTTGTGATGATATACGCTCTATTTGATTCCTTTGTTCCATCCCATAAAGTTGCAGGGTGAAACACTGCATAAGAGTATGCGAGTTTGATTCATATCCGATTTGAGTTAGCCTTGGGAGAGCTGTTGGTAATCTACAATTTGCGGGAGTTTCTGTTGGACCCATTACATCCCCTCTTGTTTTGTCTCCCGGAATGCTAGGCTTTGCTTCTCCAGAGGCCTCTTGTCTTTCTCAGCTGACTGTGAAGAGATATAACAATACCAATGTCAAAAGAGCAATAGCTTTTAACAGATCAAAAAAAGATTCATCCACTCCTCCTGCTTGTGAGCAGCCTGGAACTGTTCAACACCTCTGAAAATAAAGTCAAAGGAAGCCAATTTAGATGATGACCTTATTCAAAGTTTTTAATCTCCACTGTCCCTTGTAGCCATTGAGTAGAATCCATTTTTTTTTTTTTATGGGCTTTGGACTGCTATTGCAGGAAAATCGCTAATTTTCATTTTTGAGGGCTTTGAAGAAATGTTTTCATTCAGGCAAAGCGTTGCTTCATAGTTATTGTTGCTTTTCACAGAATTTTGATTGATATTGCAGGAAGTCAGCTAGCGTACGCCAGCAACAAGCCAGCATGATAACACATTCCAGTTTGAGCTAGCGTGGCCCAATGGAAACTTGGTGAGGTTTTTCAAAGTTTTTTTATTATTTAAAAAAAAGGGGTTGTAGTCAAAGTTGAAAGGGTCATAATTTTCCAAAGTTAAAAGTCATTAAAAGGTTAGTAAAATAAATTTTTTGGAGTGATAAGGTTATAAAGTGTGATTTTTTAGAGATATAAAATGTGGAGAAATGAGGTAAATAATTATTAAATCATTAACTTTTAGGAGAGATAAGGAGTGGAATATGGTTGAGTGATATTTCAACATGTGATAAATTATTTTTTATTTTTGGGAGTAATAAATGTGAAGTGGGGATTTTTACATTCGAAATCACATATGTGTGATAATGAAGCTTTTGTAATGAAGGGATAAGGTAAATTTATTTTTGTATTTGGAGAGATAAGTGAATATTTTTATTTCTAGAAGGTTGAGTCAGTTTTTTGAAGGCAATTTGACGCCAAGGAGTTCTCAGTCTGTGCTTGAGATGCCTCAGTGAAGACATTGTCATGATGATGTATCTTGAAGGTTAATAAAAACATATCTTTTTGTGGTGATCGTGTCCTAGATCCGCATGAAATTGAACAAGGGGATCATAGGTACACTCTATGTCGTGAATGTGTTTGCATGGTTTGTGTCGTGTTCATTAAATGCTTTCTTTGTCATCTGTTTACACAAACTAAATGGGCATAAGAAACACCTAAGTATAAGAATGCTCGATCAAGCTCCTGAAATCAACACTCTCATAATCACTTAAGTTCATAAGCACTAAGCATCACATCATCGACTTGATAAAATCAATCTTCTGCAACAACATTTCACAATAGCTAATTCATGCCATCAAGTTAAGGACGCTACACACTCAAGCATTTCAAAGTACAATCACAATCAACATCATCAACACTTTTTGTATCACTTGCTGATAAACATTTTTTAGTTGAATTGTACAGGTGCATTCTCGGTTGTAACCGACACCGTAATTTAAATTGTTAAGGTGAATAACTTAAGTCAAATCAGTTGTTACTTGAACATTGAATTTATCATTTTTCATTTGGGTGCATTTTCGACAGTGTTCAACACCCATCATTTTTTAGCACATTCAGTGCATCACTAAGTGCAATAATTAAACAAGAGTTCAAGATAACAAGTAGTTAAAGCAAGTATAACAATCATCAGCAAGCGAGCGTGTCATTAAAAAAAATCAAGCAAACAAGTATTTCAAGTAAAAGAAACACAACAAGTGAGCATATCATTCAAACAACCAATCAAGCGAGCGTGTCCAAATCAAGTGCAAAGTTTCTTACAACATTCACAAGTGTCCATGAAGCATTCAAGCAAAGCAATCGTCATCAAGCGAGCATGAAATCAATAGTTCAAGCAAAGTGTTTAAAAGTATCAGCCGTTCAAGCAAGTGCTTAAAAGTATTAGTACAAGAAAGCTTGTCATTTCAGTGATCAACTCAAGTGCGCAATTTTCAATCATGACTTCTCCACCAAGCAAGCCTGACTTCCAAGTAAGCAAGACAACATGGCGACACACATTCAGTTATCCCAAACTATTAACAATTTAATTTTATCATCAACCGGTGACATGGTGCAGATCAGCAAAACCACTTTTGCTGGCATTCAAGTGCATCTTCAACATGCACATGAAACGATTGAGTTCCTTCAACTAGAATTGCAACTGCAAAGAGATGAGCTACAACAAAAGACTACTTCTTCCAAGTCATTCAACCATATAGATGAAGATAAAGATGTTGATTCCAAATCATTCATCCAACCAGCTTCAAGTGTTGAAGTTGTTCCAGTGCAACTTTCTTCCAAACCCATCATCAATCCATGGGAAGAAATTCAAAGTAACAAAAAACGACAAGGATTAGGATATGATAAAGATGAAAACAACTTGCATATCCATGGTTATTCTAAGCCAATCAAGTACATCAGTGCAGAGTTTCTTGATCAAATAACATCAACAAGCCATGAGAAAGTTGCAGATAAACAAACATGCATGCAAACTCAAGTTGCAGACAAATAAAAATGTTCTCATTGTCAAAGAACCAGCCATCTGGAAGATCAGTATTTTGATCTTCATCTTTGTCACCATTGTGGCAATCATAATCATTCATGAGAGAAAGGTTACAAACAAGACTGTTAGGTCCCTATAATACTAGTGATTACCCCATTACTATTGTAGTTGTATTCCTTATTAATATTGTTGAGCCCCTATTGTCCCCATATTTTTATTATTGTGCCCCATAGAATCCCTCTATTGTTATTTTTGTGGCTTTATTATTATTATTGTTAGGTCGGTTGGGTTATATTGTGACTCCATAGACTCCTATATATAGAAAGGAGGTTTTGTCATTTGAATCATTCAAGAATTGTTCATTTGTGTAATGTAAAGGAGGTTTCCCCCTCAAAGAGGTTGAATTCTAAGGCGTTGATCTCTCTTTTCTATTTTTTTGTGAGCTAGTTTCATAACATTTAGTATTAGAGCTTTGGATTCTAGGGTTTCGCTACTCCAAATAGGTCATCGTGGAATTTTCACTATAACTTTTTTTCTGCGACGTTTCAGAAGAAAAAAAAACCATTTGATACAAAATCGCACTGAACCTCGAGTGCGAATTTCAAATCTTTTCGCACTATATTTGTGGAGATATGATCTGAGGAAGTTGGTATTTTTGCAAACTCCTGAATTACATACAAAACATGTGACCTAGGGAAAATCATCATAACTTTCTCTCTGAGCATCAGATTCAAACTTTGTAAGAAGGTATAGAAATAGGACGGCTTGTAGTTTCTTGTATATATTTTTTAGTTCCATAGGTTGAAACAGTGACATGTGGCACTTCATACAAGTTTTCTCTTCTGGAAAGGTCTATAATCAGGTCATCTTGGGAGATTGTGCATAAATCTTTCTTGGAGAATCCAATTTGGATCAGACTGGTGGGATTGGAAAGAAGACGCAGAGGGCTACTACAAGTTACAATTTTAGAACTGGATGATCCAAAATTACAAAGATACATCAGATTCAATATCAAGCTCCTACAAAGTGAAAAAAGGTGTGTAGTTTTTTTTTTTTTAATTTTTGATTAAGCTTGGTTTGAAAAATTAGTTTGAAGGAATTCAAAGGGCATAGTAAAGCATTATTATCG